>JAYESA010000011.1:16126909-16274409 GCA_036927795.1 Iris macrosiphon | reverse complement strand
GGCACAGGGGAGTCGGCGGCAGCGGTCGGGCACAGGGGAGTCAGCGGCAGCGGTCGGCTAGGTCGTTGGGGAAGTCGAGACCGGTGGGTGGCTGGGAGAAAGAGAATCGGGGCTGGCGGCCACGGGCGGGGCTCCGACGAGGTGGTCGAAGACAAATGACGGCACGGATCGTCGGCGGCCTGGCACGATTTGCGAGGCTTTATAGCCGCTACTGTAGCACAGGCTGCTAGGGTTCCCAATGGGTTTCGGGTCGGGTTTGGCTCAGGTCCGACCCGACCCGACCCAAGTTGCTGGTTTGGTTCAGGGTTTGTTTGGGTCTAGCTCGGTTTAGTTAGCCAATAGTTTATAGGTCCCAAAACACGTTTTCGGAATCCAATAAATTCCCCGAAAAATATCCTGCGTCCGATTTTCCATTTTACACAATAAAATATTATTTCCATAATATTTTAATTCTAATAAACTGTATTTTAAAAATCCTTAACCCTTAATTACCTTAGTTCTTTTCCAGAAACTACCGAAAAATTCGGGAATATTATATTAAAATTTATTCTAAAAATCAGGGTGTTTACAACTGCTACCGACTCCCCGACACAGAGCTTGTAGTGGTTTCAGCCTAAGTTCTAGTGTTGCTCTCATCTTGCATTTCACTTAGCTGGTTATATAGTGTTCCCCTATTATTTTATTTATTGCTGGAGAGACACACAGGCTACAAGTTGACTATATTGTGCCGGCGTCTCAGTCTCTCGCTGAGCTAGATGACCACTTGATATCACTGCTACCGGCTCCCCGACACAGAGCTTGTAGTTGTTTTAGCCTGAGTACTGGTAATGTTCTTACTTGTATTTCACATAGATGGTTACATATTTACCCTGTTTATTTCATTGACTATTTCACTGCATTATTATGGCTTGTATTATCTGTACCTTGCTATGTCCCCTGAGGACCTGGATCCGGATTATGTCCCCAGGATTAGCAGAGGAGATCCACCAGAGTTATACAGTACAGGAGCATTAGCAGGAGCAGAAGCAGGAACAGGAGCAGTTACTGGAGCAGTACCAGATTCAGTAGACGAGTGATCACCGAGGTTATTTTCTGAGTACATACTGTTCCATACTCAGTATTGGCTGTAGTTATCTTTATTCTTGTATCTTGACAGATGTATCAGACTCATTGTCGGGTTATTTCCCGAGTTTATATTTTATTGAGATTGATCTTGCTTTATGATTCTGATATTATTTTATTCATTTTTGTGGATAAGATTAGTATATCTAGACTCTTATTGTTGTACTACAGCTTAAGTACGCCCCGATGGATCCATTAAATTGGGTTTGTCCATCGGTGTGTGCTGCTGGCCATTGCCACGTGTCTAGTCCCTCGATATTTTGGGACTGGGGCGTGACACAACCTAGCATCCTATAGTCCTTATGACCCTTTAATGAAGTACAATTGAATGACACTAAATATATTCTAGTGTAAGAAGATGGTGTTTATCTCGACTGTGAGTTTTAGAGGTCCATACCCTATTTGGTCGACCAGAGATTTAGACAAGAAGTTAGTATGGAAACCATAGGGGCACAAACACCAGACATCTTTTGGATTCTTGATGAGTTTAATCTATTTGTATTTACATTCATCATTCATCATTATTATATTTATTTTTTGTTCGAATTATTCTGCTGTATAGCCTAGTTTTGCAAGCTTTATTCTTGTCATGAGCTTGTTCGGATAGTTGTTTTAAGGTCTGGCCAACTTTATTACATATTGTCTTTCTTGGTATTTGTATTCATGTGGCATCGGTGTATTATTGTCTGATCATCATTAATGTACTTAGTTCCCAAGTGAGATTATGTTATGTGGATTGAGATATAGTTGACTTAGCTTATTAGACAAATATACTTGTCCTTTTAGACATGTCCGAGCATATCATACATATTACAAAACTATACTGATGCAAGCATGTGATTAGGAACAAAACAAATAGAATCTCAATCCACCACTGCCTTGACAACTCTCTTTTGAATTCTCCCATCTCCTTTAAACTCGTATTTGTATTCGATCGCATCTTGAACTCCTTATTATTGATTTATGTATTTTTCCATTTCAAAAATACGAACGCTCGTGCTGGATGGAAGTTTGACATATGGATAGTACTAGATATATTCCCAATTTTAGTGGTATAGATATATGCATAATTATGTAATATGGTGGTTTAACAACTATAATGATAGGTTGATATTTAACTAAGTGGCATACCCACGAGACTGGTAGATAACACGAGTAGCAGTAATAGTATTCTGTTTTCTATCAACACCTCGTTCCCTTGGGTTACTCACCTCCTCTATCGTATTCTTCATATCCTCGATCCCATGTGCAAGTTCTCCTTATATTAAAACTTATTCGTGCCATATTACCTCACTTAAAGCAGACCAGACTGACCTTTAGAATTTAATGCATGATTATATTTTTCCCTTTCCGAGTTTGAAATACAATATTTCGTACTTGACTCATTTCTACCATATTGCCTTCTCTTATTGTTGTATCGTGCTTTAGTTTTAATTTCGAGGATAAAATTCTTGTAAGTTGGATAGGATATAAAACCCCTCAATTTTTATTTTTATTTTTAGTTAATTAATTCAAATAATAAAATAATTATAATAAAGTAGGTATTAGTACCCATGATAGTATATAGAAGTATAGATAATAATAAGATAGAAATAAATAAAATTTTGTACGTAAATAAACAAATTTAAATTATATAAACAAAGAAGCAAATAAAAAGAAATTAATAATAATAATAATAATAAAATAAGAACAAAATAAAAATAAAGGAAAAGATATGAGCAGTAATAATAGTATAACCATAACAATAAAGGAAATAAAATAGAACTAAAAAAAAGATAAATTAAAACTATAAATAGATTTTAAAGAAAAGAAAAGAAAAAGAAAAAAAAAGAAATAACAAAAGAAAAGAAAAGAAAAGAAAATATTGCGAGAAATACAATTTCTCGCGAGTCAAAGAAACCAAAAACCCCCAGACCCCACCTCTTGAGCCGAACCTGCATGAAAAGAAGGAGGATTTCAAAAGTTTGATTTGATCAAACTTGATCAAATCTTAACCAAATCAATCCCAAATTTGTTTTCTTTGTAATATCCATGAGATTCTCTTTCAGATTAACTCAAAACCAATCCAAATCCGAGTTTAAAACTTAGGAAAAAAAATCGATTGGAAATCAAAGAAAAACTAGTATATAAACTAATTTTCAAACCACTATTTTTCTACCCCACAGCCATATATGTCTCCAAACTCAAAACCGTAAATTTTTTGAGGTTCACCGTCGTCCCCCGCACCTAGAAAATCACTTGCACACACCGGAAAGTCGTCAGAATAAGCACGACAACTCCGAGAAATAATTTTCGTTCAGCTACACAAAGCAGCTAGGTACCCCTGTTCATCATCCTGTATCTTTTATTTTACTCGACCATTTTTTGATCCGTAATTTTTTTGGATAGCCTACTTAACCCTCTCTAGTAAATTTTGGTTTTCTGGAATTAATATGATGTTTTAATTTGTGAAAACCTAGGTGTAAACCCCAAAAAATTGACTGAATAACATTAACATTATGGACATCTTTTGTGTTGAAAATTCCAACTTGATGCGATGATTCCAGCTAGGATATTACGTATTTTTGAAATCCACTTAAACAAGATTGTAGACAACCTAACCATCTTTGTATTCATATATTATTTGCAATTTATGAAATATTACTTCTACAGTAAAACCAACGTAGAAAATCATAAAATAAACTTTTTTTAAAACTCAAAAACTTTGCGATACGGAGTGCGCTCCGCCAAACTGGACCACCTTGTTGAGTACCAATTACACCGAAAGGCACGTATGGTATATCCTGACGTGTGGAATTTTATGAAAGTTGATTTGGACGTGTGTGCACGCTGAAATTAACCCGTATCCGTAAAAAGTTCCTCATATCGGCGTTTTACAAAATACCTTAAAAGTTTGTGATCGATCATCGGAACGCGTCGAAACTTGTGCCAACGGATCTGTGGTATCACGCTGTCACGACCCGCACCCGGAAGTTCGGGCACAAGTGCGTGGGTACGTCCAGCCTACGCCGCAGAGTCGGCGGTAGTACGCTGTCTAGGTTAATCCATCTAAACTAGTCTAACTCATTCACAATTAACATAGGCAAGATAATAATGAGAATAGAAACTTAAGATTTGCAACTGAAATAAATGTGACAACAAATTCAAATGTTTAATACAGGAATTCCAAATGAAATCGGGGACAAACCCGATTAAATAAGATAAGAAACAAAATAAAAGATAGCTACTGCTAGCTACTCTGCAGCAGGGGTCTCCTGGGTGGGTTCTGGCTCTTCATAGGTATCATCTGTCCCCTCATAGGGACCATAATAAGTAGGGGCAAGATCCTCATCATCGCCTAAATCAACAGATCCAGTCAGGAAAGGAGCAAAGTACACAGTGCACAACAATGTTAAACTAAATATTTATGACAATTAAACATTGAATATCATGTTAAGGAAATTGCATAAAGGAATGTTAATATCTCAGAGTCAAAACTATAAACAGGAATATGAGAAAACAGAAGTAAACGAGCAGGAAAAGAAACTACACAGTCAGCAAGAATATAACATGACCAGAAGTTATCTGTATGAAACTTGTGTTTGTTTTTAGAATACTTAGTTGGCATGTAGGGGTTTATAAGGCTAATCCGGCCGTCATGGACGGCTATTAAACACGAATAATCAAGATCCGGCTGATGGACAGTCGTGTACCACCAGCTATTAAACACGGCAAGGGAAAGGGTAAACTACATGCCTTCTAGTATTCTTCCACCCGACATGAAAAACAAGACATGAATTCCAATATTCAAGACATGAAATATAGTATTCTAACACTACGTGTAATCAGCAAGGGTACTAGTAGAGCAGGGAATTTAATTATCACAATATAAAGATTAACTTGAAGTGCAGGTACTTGCCTGTTGTTTGGATATGGTTAATTTAGTTCTTGGGGAAAAAGTCCAAAAATGAGTCCAAAAGCTGAAATAGACATTACCATCATGCTCAGAAGATGTCAAATAGCTAGAAACGCCTGTCCTTGGGTCCAATTTGGAGACAAGGGCAAAAACGGCAGTTTCTGGTCAAAACGGGGTCCGCCGGTGGGCCCGCTTTGCACCGAAAAAAGTGTCCGGGTCAAAAGTCTCCAAATTCACCAAACTTAGTGTCAACAGGTCAGGAACACTAATACAAACCCAATGGGACTTCCAGATTTGGATTCCGATGAGCCGAACACAAAATCGCCCGTCGAACGGGGCCTGTGGGGCCCACGACACGCGATTTCGTCAACGTTCTCAGAATCGAACCAAACTTGACCCACAGGACCAGCGTATCGCTACGAGTCCGATGGCGCAAGTTTCGTCTCGATCTGACGAGTGTGCACGAAGTTAGGGTAAATTGCAGAAAAGCCGGATACGGGACGATATCCGCGGATACGCGTTGATTCCGGTGTGCACGCACACCCGAATCAGCTTCCGCGAAATCTCACACGTCCGTATCGACGGTGCGTACGTATCTGCGAAGACCGCACGCGACCAAGTTATCCCGTTTGGCGGGACGTACTCGGTTCCGGGGTGAAACAGGGTCTGGTTTTTCCTGTTTTTGGATCGCGGTGTGCGATCACCACAGGCCGCGATGTCCCGAACAGTTTGTCCGAACACCGAGAGGGTCATACAGGCTTCACAACACAATTTACGGAATTAAAAAAGGAGCTACGAGGCGAAAGTTATGTGCACCTGAAGGGGACCCGAAACAGGGTCGAACCGTGTCCGACTCGTGTCGGACACGCGAAGGGAATTAGGGCTAGGGTTAGGGTTCAGGGGGGAATTCGGCCGTGGACGGCGGAGGGCGGCCGGAGAGACGTCGGCGAGGGCGGGGGACGGTTCGCCGAGGGGCGGCGCGTCGTCCACGGGGGCGGCGGTGGCTCAGGGCGGCCGGCAGCGGCGGCTGCGGCTGCTGCCGCTGGAGTCGGGCGGGTGGCGCCGGAGGAGGAGCGGAGGTGAGGGGAGGGGGTGCTGGCGGAGCTAGGCGAGGCGGGGCTGGGCACGGCGGGGGTCGACGGCGGCGGTGAGCGGCGGAGCGGCGGTGGCGTTCTCTGGAGGGATGGCCGGAGTCGAGGGGTTTTGGGGGCTTTATATAGGGCGGAGGAGAGGGGCTGGTGGCCGAGGAAGGCGGAGGACGTGGCGGGCGAGCGGGGGCGGCCGGTGCGGGGAGGGCGCGGCGGAGGCGGCGCGCGACGCGGAGGCGTGGGGCTGGGTCGTGCGGTTGGCGGGTTGGGGGTTGCGGGCGGGTCGGGTTGGCTGACCCGACCTGACCCGATAGGGCGGGGGACTGGGCTGGGCTGGGCTTCGGCCCACTGGGCCGGGCCGGCCCAGAAACAAAAAATAAATAAGTAAAATAATAAATAATAATAATAATAATAATAGTAAATTAAATAATTATTTAAAATTAGTTTTTAGGCATTTAAAAATAAGTCTGAGGCCCAGAAAAATCCAGAAAAAATACCCTAAGTCCAATTTTTCATTTTACACCCAAAAATATTATTTTCATGATATTTTAATATTATTTATTGTCAATTAAAAATCATTTATTAATTGAAAAGCTTGATTTTAATTACAGAAAATTCTCAGAAAATTCCAGAAAATTGGGAAAAATCCAAGATTTAATAATTTGAAAATTTAGGGGGTTTTTAACCTACCCAACTTACAAAAATTTCGTCCTCGAAATTTAAGAATAACAAGGCACGAAAAGAAAGGCCAAAAAATAAAATAAAATATACCTCAGGTTTCAAAAAGATAGGGATATCGCTCTCTAATCTCGTCTTCTCGCTCCCAGGTGGATTCGCCGGGAGAATGATGCTTCCAAGCTACGCGAACCAGGGAGATAACCTGGTTCCGTAGGACTTTCTCCGAGCGATCCAGTATCTCCACGGGTTGCTCTTGGTAAGTCAAACTTGGGCCTACTTCGAGCTCTGAGTGATCCAAAATATGGCTGGGGTCTGACACATACTTCCTCAGCCGCGACACGTGAAAGACGTTATGGACTCCTTCCAGAGAGGGTGGCAATGCCAGACGGTATGCCACTTCTCCGATTTTCTCCTGAATGCCAAAAGGTCCAATGAATCTTGGGCTGAGTTTTCCACTCCTTCCGAACCTAATGGTGCCACGTGTCGGGGAAATCTTTAAGAACACCAGCTCTCCAACCTTTAATAAAGTCATAATCAAGCCTTAGTTCCATAAGCAAAATATTTAATTTGACTTGAATTTCATAAATTTAATTACCTCAAATTCCAAGGGCCTTCGGTGGCTATTTGTCCAATGTCGTTGCCTGTCTTGAGCCACTCGAAGTCTATCCCGTATCTGTTTTACCTTCTCAGCTGAATCGATCACCATCTCTGGTCCCAGCAAGGCTCTTTCTCCAACGTCGTCCCATGATAGCGGGGTACGACATCTTCGTCCATACAGAGCTTCAAATGGAGTCATCTCGATACTGGCTTGGTAGCTGTTATTATAAGAGAACTCCACCAGGTGTAGATAGTCTTCCCAGGATCCTCCAAAATCCAGAACACATGTACGGAGCATATCTTCAAGGGTCTGGATTGTACGTTCCGATTGCCCATCGGTTTGGGGATGATAAGCTGTGCTGAATTTGAGTTGGGTCCCCAAACTGGCTTGTAAGCTCTTCCAGAAGTGAGAGGTGAATCTTGAATCTCTGTCGGAGACAATACTTACTGGAACCCCATGTAACTTAACAATATGTCTGATATATAGATCTGCCAGCTTCTCTGTAGATAGCCCCACTTTGAAGGGTAGAAAATGTGCCGACTTGGTCAGTCTATCCACTATCACCCAGATTGCATCCTTTCCACTAGGTGTCCTCGGAAGTCCGGAAACAAAATCCATTGTAATGTGTTCCCACTTCCACTCCGGAATGGGTAGTGGTTGAAGCAATCCTCCAGGTGTTTGTCTCTCTGCCTTGACTTGCTGGCACACTAAACAACGGGATACGAACCTGGCTACTTCTCTTTTCATGCCATGCCACCAAACATGCGTCCTCAGGTCCTTGTACATCTTGTTGGCTCCTGGATGTATAGAGTATTGCGATCTGTGCGCCTCTTGCATGATTTCTTCTCTTATGTCTCCTTGAGGTACACATAATCTATCGCCATGCCTCAGTGATCCATCTTCATGAATTCTGAATTCTTCTACTAGTCCAGCTTGCACTTGACCTCGAAGGCTTCGCAGGCCTTCGTCCTAAAATTGAGTCTCCTTGATCTTGTCCATTAAGGTAGACTGAATCTGCAAGTTCATCATTTGGCCTTCTTTTCCTGGGATAATTACTTCAATACCTAAACTTTCCAAGTCCTCCAGCAGGTGTCTGTCCATAGTCAAGTGCATCGCCATAGGATACCTGCTTAGAGCATCAGCAACTACATTTGCCTTCCCAGGATGATATTGAAGGGTAATATCAAAGTCTTTCATTAGTTCCAGCCACCTTCTTTGCCTCATGTTCAGCTCTTTCTGGGTGAAGATATATTTTAGACTTTTATGATCTGTAAATATTTATACCTTTTCTCCATAAAGATAATGTTTCCATAGTTTAAGAGCAAAAATGACAGCTGCCAATTCTAAATCATGGGTTGGATAATTCTTTTCATGTGGTCGAAGCTGTCTAGAGGCATATGCTATTACTTTCTTATTCTGCTCCAATACACAACCTAGACCTTTTCCAGAGGCATCACTATAAATAGCGAAACCTCCGGTTCCAGAAGGTAAGGTCAGAATAGGGGCAGTAGTCAGCCTTTTCTTCAATTCCTCAAAAGCATGCTGGCATTCATCAGTCCAGGTGAACTCTTCATCCTTCCTTGTTAACTTTGTCATGGGTTCAGCAATCCTAGCAAAGTCCTTCACAAACTTCCGATAGTAGCCAGCTAGTCCCAGGAAGCTTCTAATCTCTGCTACAGAGTCTGGAGTGGGCCAGGATTCTACTGCCGCTATCTTCTTAGGATCTACTGCTATTCCATCCCCAGTCACAACATGTCCCAAGAATTCTACTTTGTCTAGGAAGAAAGCACATTTGGATAATTTTCCATAAAGTTTTTCCTTCCTCAAAGTCTCTAATGCTAACCTCAAATGTTCTTCATGTTCTTCGGGGGTCTTGGAGTAGATCAAAATATCATCAATGAAGACTACTACAAATTTGTCTAGGTATGGCTGGAAAACTCTGTTCATTAAGTTCATAAAAACTGCTGGAGCATTCGTCAACCCGAACGGCATCACTAAGAATTCGTAATGTCCGTTCCGGGTATTGAAAGCAGTTTTAGGGATGTCTTCTTTCCTTACCCTTACTTGGTGGTAACCAGACCTTAAATCAATCTTGGAAAAGACCCGAGCTCCACTCAACTGATCAAATAAGTCATCTATCCTGGGCAGGGGATACTTATTCTTAATTGTAAAGGCATTCAAGGCCCTATAGTCAATACACATTCGGGATGTTCCGTCCTTCTTGGGCACAAATAATACTGGAGCTCCCCAGGGTGAGACACTAGACCTAATGAAGCATTTGTCTTCTAGTTCTTTGATTTGCTCATTTAGTTCTATTATCTCCTTCTTGTTGATTCTGTAGGGATTTTGAGATACTGGTGCTGCTCCTGGCACTAGGTCAATAGAGAATTCAACTTCTCGGTCTGGGGGTAGGCCTGGGAGATCTTCAGGGAAGACATCAAGGTATTCAGAGATGATAGGTGGCAATTCTTCTGTTACTAGGGCTCCACAAATTATGTTATTACCCATTTCTCTAGAATCTCTAACAAATTCAAATTCTGGCTTGCCAGGGGGCCTGAAGATTACACTGCCTCTGTGACAGTCTATTGTGGCATGATGTTGACTCAACCAATCCATACCCAGTATAATATCAAAATTGGGCACTGGCATTACAAGTAGCCTAGCATACAGTTCTCTTCCACATAATGTAATAGGACAATTGTTACAGGCATCACTAACCGGAATGATTCCTCCACCGGTAATGATCTTATAACAATTCCTAAGGGGTTTAGTGGTTAAGCTATGCTTCATAAGGAAATCTACTGACATGAATGAATGAGAAGCTCCAGAGTCGAATAAAGTAATAGCTGGTATTGAATTTATAAGCACAGAACCTGTGATCACGTCTGCTGTGGCTTCTGCTTCTTCCAGAGTCATTGCATAAGCACGGCCTTGCTGCGGTGCACCCCTCTGTTGCTGCTGTTGGTGCTGAGCAAAGCGTTGTTGTTGAGTTGGAAGCGGGGGTCCCCTCTGTTGTGCTGCTGGGGGCCTGGCCTGGACTGGAGCCTTTGGTGCAGCGGGGCGTCCTTGAGCAGCAGGACAGTCCCTCAATTGATGTGCTGGGGAGCCACAATAGAGACAGGCACCTAGCCTCTTTCTACAGTCTTGCCAAGTGTGGCCTGGTTTTTGGCAATAGTTGCAAGGGGGAGCTCGCTGGTTCTGTCCCTGAGCCTGGTGTTGGGGTGCTGGAGCTCGAGGGAGAGGACGCTGAGTTTGCTGCGGGGCCCTCTGTTGTTGTTGTTGTTGTTGCTGTTGTTGAAAAGGGCATTTGTTGGGTCCCGCATTTCTGGTATCTCTTTCTCGCTTCAGTTTGTGCCCCATATCTCTCTCTACGCCTTGTGCCATGCTCAGGATTTCTTCATAGGTACGAGCTCGGCTGGTGGTGACAGCAAGGCGAATATCCGGAGACAGCCCCTTCTTGAATCTACGGGCTCTGTCCTCCGGGGTACGAACCATGTACTCCGCAAAGTGGCTTAACCTGCTAAATTCAGCAGTATATTCATCAACAGACAGATTACCTTGTTCCAGTCTCTCGAATTGGCTTTCGAGAGCTTCCCGAGCCACTTCGGGGTAGAATTTCTCCTTGAATAGCCTCTTGAAGTCTTCCCAGGTGATGTCAGGGGCAGATAATTGGGGTTCATCTCTGAACCAGGTTCGAGCAATGTCGAACAGTTGCAGGCTTGCGGACTCCACTTTGAGGTCATCAGGGACCCGAGCAGTCTTCAGGAGTCTCTCGACATTCTCTATCCACTCATCGGCATAGAGAATGCCCTCAGTTCCGTAAAATTCCAGGGGTCTTAGATTCTTGAAGTCTTTGGCACTCCCTGGCCTCTTGAGTGACGACTCCTGGGGCTTAAGAGCTTCTGAGAGGCTGGTCCGCAGAAGTGCCATCTGTTCTTTCTGGGATTCCACCAATCCCTGGAATACTCCTAGCAGCTGTGCCCCATCTAGGGTAACTGCCGGAACAGATGGAGGCGGCGGGAGTGCAAGAGTCTCGGGCACATTCTGCTCAGCTGGTTCTGATGTGCCTCCTACTGTGTTCCTGGTCTGGACCATTCTGAAAGATTAAGGGATAGGAAGATCAGAATAGAATACTTGAAAATCAAAGGCGATAGGAAAATTGAGGAAAATTGAGCAGCAATGATACCAAGAATTGAAATAAGGACGCTATACTGTGAATGAGCTTTTCCTAGAATCCTCAATTTTATTCCATACCCTGTCCTAGGGTATTACCCTATTTTAGGATAGGACCTGCATGGGCCACCATAAAAACGTGTCACGACCCGCACCCGGAAGTTCGGGCACAAGTGCGTGGGTACGTCCAGCCTACGCCGCAGAGTCGGCGGTAGTACGCTGTCTAGGTTAATCCATCTAAACTAGTCTAACTCATTCACAATTAACATAGGCAAGATAATAATGAGAATAGAAACTTAAGATTTGCAACTGAAATAAATGTGACAACAAATTCAAATGTTTAATACAGGAATTCCAAATGAAATCGGGGACAAACCCGATTAAATAAGATAAGAAACAAAATAAAAGATAGCTACTGCTAGCTACTCTGCAGCAGGGGTCTCCTGGGTGGGTTCTGGCTCTTCATAGGTATCATCTGTCCCCTCATAGGGACCATAATAAGTAGGGGCAAGATCCTCATCATCGCCTAAATCAACAGATCCAGTCAGGAAAGGAGCAAAGTACACAGTGCACAACAATGTTAAACTAAATATTTATGACAATTAAACATTGAATATCATGTTAAGGAAATTGCATAAAGGAATGTTAATATCTCAGAGTCAAAACTATAAACAGGAATATGAGAAAACAGAAGTAAACGAGCAGGAAAAGAAACTACACAGTCAGCAAGAATATAACATGACCCACAGGACCAGCGTATCGCTACGAGTCCGATGGCGCAAGTTTCGTCTCGATCTGACGAGTGTGCACGAAGTTAGGGTGAATTGCAGAAAAGCCGGATACGGAGCGATGTCCGCGGATACGCGTTGATTCCGGTGTGCACGCACACCCGAATCAGCTTTCGCGAAATCTCACACGTCCGTATCGACGGTGCGTACGTATCTGCGAAGACCGCACGCGACCAAGTCGTCCCGTTTGGCGGGACGTACTCGGTTCTGGGGTGAAACAGGGTCTGGTTTTTCCTGTTTTTGGATCGCGGTGTGCTATCACCACAGGCCGCGATGTCCCGAACAGTTTGTCCGAACACCGAGAGGGTCATACAGGCTTCACAACATAATTTACGGAATTGAAAAAGGAGCTACGAGGCGAAAGTTATGCGCACCTGAAGGGAACCCGAAACAGGGTCGAACCGTGTCCGACTCGTGTCGGACACGCGAAGGGAATTAGGGCTAGGGTTAGGGTTCAGGGGGGAATTCGGCCGTGGACGGCGGAGGGCGGCCGGAGAGACGTCGGCGAGGGCGGGGGACGGTTCGCCGAGGGGCGGCGCGTCGTCCACGGGGGCGGCGGTGGCTCAGGGCGGCCGGCAGCGGCGGCTGCGGCTGCTGTTCGTGCTGCTGCCGCTGGAGTCGGGCGGGTGGCGCCGGAGGAGGAGCGGAGGTGAGGGGAGGGGGTGCTGGCGGAGCTAGGCGAGGCGGGGCTGGGCACGGCGGGGGTCGACTGCAGCGGTGAGCGGCGGAGCGGCGGTGGCGTTCTGGGGAGGGATGGCCGGAGTCGAGGGGTTTTGGGGGCTTTATATAGGGCGGAGGAGAGGGGCTGGTGTGTCACGACCCGCACCCGAAAAATCGGGCATGAGTCGTGGGTACGTCCAGCCTACGCCGCAGCATCGGTGGTAGAACGCTGTCTAGGTCAACTATCTAGATAATAAATCTCACACAAAAAAATCGGCCATGACCTCTCCAAAAGGAGGGCAACCACACAATCAAAATATAAACCTGTAAGATCTCAACTCCAAACGGAGGAGCAATATCAAATGATAATCACAATATACTCAATCACGAATCTAAGCACGATAAGATAACACAGAGATCTAACAACTATAAAGTCTAACCAACAACAACTACTACCACAACCACAACATCAATAATAATAATACATCATCCAAAATAATATACAAACAAGGTCTCAATCCAAAACCGGAGACAAATCCGGTGCTAAAAGCTAATAAAAACAATAGCAAGGTCTCAGTGATCCCGGCTACCAACCCGGAAATCACTCCTAAACTAGAGGGTCCCTGTCTGCACCATCGACAGGCTCAGGTCCATAAAACGTCGGACACCAATCCTCCGGATACTCTGAAAAATATGTCCAGTCAGGACTGGAGCAAGTACATCTCTAACAGCAGTTCCATTTAAATGATAAAAACTATAAAACAGTTATAGCAAGTAGCAAGAAGAATGAAGCAAGTATGAAACAAGGAAATATGTATAACTGGTGCATAAAGGTAAAGATGCATGGATATCAGAGCAAGATAGTAATAACTGCAAGATACAAGAAATCTACACTAAGAGTAAGTCTGTGCACATGAACGTGTAGTGAGTCCAGCATGAAAAACATGTAGTGAGTCAAGTCCAGAAATATGTAAGTGAGACAAGTCAAGAAATGCATGAGAGTCCAGACTATAAAGAATGAACTCGGTGTCTTTGAAATACTTATTTCGACATGTAAACGGCTAGGGGTAAGTACGGCTCACCGCGCACTGGGTGCGCGGCTGCTATCATTCCAGATTAGACCAGAGGGAGTGATTCCTGATGATGCCAGATAGGAATGTTTACATGTCTACTCGAGTATTTTCCCGCCCCGACTAATACAAGTGGATCCAAGACCCGACACGCAAATCAAGATGAGTCCAGCCTGAACATGAATGATGCCTGTAGTGATGCCTGTAGGTGATGCCTGTAGTGATTCCAGAATAGAGGCCAGAAACATGAAATGTACGTGTCGCAAGTAAATGAATCCAGAAATACCAGTCAGTGTCCCGTGTTGTGCCAGAATAATCATATGATACTATAGTAGAAGCTGAATCATAATAATCATCAGATAATAAAAACTATCAGAGAATGTACTCGCTGACGTCCTGAGCAACTGGCGATCCGAACCGGTGTCGCAAGGACCTAATACGAAAAGCAAGGTTAAACAGGGTTCTAATGAGTTAAACAGATATAAAATAACTAAAAATAGGCTTCTAGGGTCGTTCTAGGTCAAACGGGTCAAACCGGTGAAATCTGGGTCAAAAAGTCAACTCTGGGTCCAAAAAGTCAACTCTGGGTCAAAACTAGGTCAAAAGTTGACTTTGGCGGTCAACCGAGTCAACTACGGTCAAGTCTGGGTTAAACTAGGGTGCTCCTGAAATTCTAGGTCAAACCGAGCTCATTAAGCTACTAAACTCACAAACTCACCTCCTTGAGATACCGGGATACCCTCGGTATCCGATACCTCAACCTACGCTATATACCCCGCCTATACCCTCTAAAACCTATGCTAGCACGCGTAAATATATACACATAAGCATATAAAAATCACTCCAAGATATTTCCTAGGCTAATGCTCAAAAACCCCGCTCGAAACCCAATACCTTGGTTATCTTAAGGTATTGAAATACCTCGGTATCTCAAAGTATTGAGGTTTCGCTCTAAAACCCCTCTAACTAGCTATCTAGCTATTAATTATGCACCTAGTTATTAATCTAGGCTAGGTAATATAGATATCTACCATATATTTATACATCTAAGTATGTATCTACCTATATACATATATATCCACACACATATACCCAAATACCCATTATCTTACCTATACATATATATATATAACTTATAGGCATATAGATATCTATATCCTAGATAGGTATATCTAAGTATCTAGCTATCTACCTATCTAGTATCTATCTATCTAAATACCTAGCTATCTATCTATTAATCTAGCCCTCTAACTATCTATTTATCTTATTATCTATAACTTATCTAACTATCAATCTCTTAACCCATCTATCTAACTATCTATTCTATCTATATAGCAATCTATCTATCTTATCTATTAATCTAACTATCTATCTATATCTATATATCCAACTATCTAATACCTATCTATCTATCAAACTATTTATCTATCTATTTATGTCTAGGTATCTATCTATGTCCATCTATCTATCTACTTATCTATTTAACTATCTAACTATCTAATTATTATCTATCTATCTAGTTATCTAACTATGTATCTATATACCTATTTACCTATCTAGAGATATCTATTGATCTATCTAACATATACCTATTTATCTATCTATGCATCTATCTAACTAATTATCTATTTATCAAATCTATAGATACCTATCTATCTATCTAATATATCTATAAACTAGTTATCAATTAATAGCTATCTAACTATCTAACTATCCCTCTACTACCTCCCGGCGAATGCTGCTGCTGCTCTAGCTCGTACTGCCGCTGCTGCATGCTGTTATTGCTGCTGCTGCTGCATATTGCACTTGCTGCTGCTGCTGCTCAAACCTGCTGCTGCTGCTGCTGCTGCTGCTGCACTGCTGCGCTGCAGCGATCTGCTGCCGCGGCGCGTGCCGCGGCGCCTGCACGCGCTGCCGCAGGCTGCTGCTGCTGCCTCAGGCTGCTGCGCTCGAGCGAACTGCTGCCGCGGCGTGCTGCCGCTGCTGCCGCGGCGTGCTGCGCCTGCAGCTGATGCTGCTGCTGCCGCGGCATGCTGCCGCTCGAGCGAGCTGCTGCCGCGGCGTGCTGCCGCTCGAGCGAGCTGCTGCCGCGGCGCTGCCGCTGCTGAAATCTGCTGTTGCTGCTGCTTTTTGCTGCTAAAGCTGCTGCACACTTCTGCTGTTCTCAGTTTCAGCCCCTCCCTCTCATCTCACACACACACACACGACCACACACACCAACACTCATACATACATATATAAATACATATATACATAAACATATATATACATCTATATATATATAACTAGATATCTATATATATATTCACACTCATCTACACACTCTAACACACACACTAGCACACTAATACACACACACACTCACAACACAAGCACACACACACACACATATAATTATATACACATATCTATATATACATACACACACACATATAAACATATATATAGAGACATATATACACAAACACAACACTACCACAACGATGCACACAACGCTCACAACGCCCCACCTACGCACGCCCAACGACCCCGACACTCACCAACGCCTATAAATATATAAAATATAACGCGAAAACTCTAGCACACACTCCCCGATACTAACCCAACGCGCGCACAAGCCCGAAACGAGGAAACCAAGTCGAAATGGCCGTTCGGTCATTTCGACGAACATGTGGTGCGCGGCTCGGAAAACCTCCTGAAACGCACACCAAACGAACTCGGAATCGGCCCAAAATTTACCCACGCGTCCTAAACGATGTCTAGATCCTAGAAAATGTACTCCTGCGTCGATTCTAGGCCCGTGGCGGAAACGCACACGCACTTAGAATCGGCGACGACGAAAAGCCCCAAATTCGCCCGAAACGCCCGTTTCTTCGCGACGCGGCTTCCCGTGTCCGAACGGAGACACGCACTCACCCTCAAGACACCCGACAACGTCTACCTAGGTCCGTCTAACCTAGGGCATCACCCAAAATTGGGCCAAATTCGGATTTCACCCGAAATTGACACAAAACCTAGTGTTAAAGTCTCTAAACTCACCCAAATTAGTTCCAACTTCCTCCTACGGGTAGCCTAAGGGTCTAGGAAGGTTCTAAAATATTAATTACACTATAAAAGAGTAATTACAAGGGGAAAATTAGGGTTTACCTCTTGGGAGTTGGAATCCCAAGCCAAAATCTCCAAAATGCTCCAAATCCTCCAAACCAAGCTTTCAAGCTCCCAATCCAAGCTCCAACACAAAATCTAGGCTCTACCCACCTAGGTTGGGGAAGAATGTAGGGTTAGGGTTCAATCAAGAAGAAGAAATGGAAGAAAGAAGGAAGAAAATGGAAGAGAAACTTACTTGGAGAAGGAAGGAAGAAGAAAGAAGAAGTGGAGAAGAAGAAGAATGAAGAAGAAGAAGGAAATGGGAATGGGGAGGGCTGCTCCTGCTGCTCACGGGTGGGAATGGGGAATAGGGGTCGGGTCTCACATGTAATAAGGGTTTACAAGTCTCAAAAATACCCAAAATGCCCTCCTAACTCTCGGTTTTGGGTTCCGGGTTCCAAAAGCACTCAAACTAGTTCCAAATCTCTCCAACTAACCTCCTAAAAATAAAATAATAAATCTAAGCCCCAAAATAATTCTCGCAAGGGTGTGGGCTGGGTCGGACATGGGTCCACTAGGGTCTGACATGGGTCCAGGCTAGCCAAAATCCTAAAACAAACAATAAAAATAATAAAAAATAATACAATCACTAATTAAATATAAATATAATTAATTATAAATAATACACAATTAACCCAAATTAAAATAAAAAAAAAATATCCGGCTCTGGAAATGGGGTGGTGACAAGCCTATCCTCCTTAGAAAATTTCGTCCTCGAAATTTATAGTCAATCACAATCTCTCTAGGTCAAACCCCCAACAATCACAGTCAAAAAAATTATACCTAAACAACATACAAGATCAGGGTCCTACTGGTCGTATTATCACAGTCTCAATCAGGGTTATTACACTATCTACCACAGCACAAGAAAATCTAACAGGTACTAATGAAGCACACCACAAGGAATAAAAAAGGACAGGAAGAAAAAACAAGAGACAGACCTGCTAACCCGACATCCGTAGCATCGGCCTCCTCGACCGTCAACGCATAAGCCCTGTCCTGCTGGGGTGTATCCCTCTGCTGGTGCGGGGCATGGTGTTGTGCCACAGATGGCCTAGCTCCAACTCTCTGATCCTGTGCTCCACCCAATGGAGGTGCAGTAGGGCAATCTCGCATCTGGTGAGCAACGGATCCACAGAACAAACACACCTTCAGCCTCCTCCTACAAACATCCCAAGTGTGTCCTGCCTTCCTGCAGTAGGCACAAGTGGGCACCCTCTGATCCTGACCCTGCTGCGCTGCCTTCTACACATAGGAACGCTTAGCTGGTCCCGCACTGCCACTCGCACTGCCTGAATCATCCCTTCCTCTCTTGGACTTGAGCCCCAAGTCATCCTCTGCTCTCTGAGCATCTCCTACTATCTGCTCAAAAGTCGCCTCGCGGTCGCTCCTGGTCAAAGACTTGACCGCCATAACCAAGCCCTTGCGAAACTTCCTCGCCTTAGCTGCCTCACTCAAGCCATCCACAAATCTGCCCAGACGGCAGAACTCCGCTGCGTACTCGTCCACCGTCATGCTCCCTTGGACGAGTGCCTCAAACTGGCTCTCCAAAGCACTGAGCGCCACATCTGGGAAAAACTTCTCCTTAAAAAGCCTCTTGAAAGCCTCCCAAGTAAGCCCTGGCGCTGCAATCCTCGTATCAGTGCGATACCACGTCAAAGTGAGGTCGAACATCTGACTGCCCGCTGCCTCTATCTGCATGCTGTCCGGAATCTGTGCCAGCCTGAAGATCCCCTCAATCTGCTCTATCCAGTCATCCGCGTACAGGATCCCTTCTGTACCACGGAACTCCTTGGGCCGCATCCTTTGGAAGTCGATAATACTGTCTGGCCTCAGATGCTGAATCTGATCTGCCTGTGGCTGAATCTGTGCCACCCTATCCACTGCTGTCATGGCCACCTGGTGGGCGTTCTCAATGCCCAGCCTCATCACATCCACCTGACGGTGCTGCGCGTCCATCATCTCCCTGAAGAACGCAAACAACTGTGCGGCATCTACTGGAGCAGGAAGTGGTGGAGGAACCACCGGAACGACTGGGGTAGTCCTCGGATCGACAGGTGAAGGAGGATCCCCGAGAGAAGCAGATGCTCCCTCAACCGCAGGAGTGGTGAGTGGAGCGGTAGCAGCTGCCTGAATATGAGCTGGACGAGAGGTAGCAGACCTCTCAGTAGCAACTGCTGGAACGGTATGACGAGATCGTGTCTTCGGAGGCATCCTGAACACAGATCAAAAGAAGTCAATACGGTGCAAGATACGATATCATCAAAGAAGGACGATAATATTTCAAAAGAAGCAATTTCAGAATAATTAGATTGGAATTGTTCCTAGTCGTGATTGAGTACACTCTCATCCTAGATCCTAGATCCTATATCCTATAGCAGGCTCGCAGCAGTACAACTAAGTTGTTGTACCACCACGACATCGCACTAATTGCGAATCGAGACCTGCATGGGGCCGCCACCAAAAACGTGTCACGACCCGCACCCGGAAAATCGGGCATGAGTCGTGGGTACGTCCAGCCTACGCCGCAGCATCGGTGGTAGAACGCTGTCTAGGTCAACTATCTAGATAATAAATCTCACACAAAAAAATTGGCCATGACCTCTCCAAAAGGAGGGCAACCACACAATCAAAATATAAACCTGTAAGATCTCAACTCCAAACGGAGGAGCAATATCAAATGATAATCACAATATACTCAATCACGAATCTAAGCACGATAAGATAACACAGAGATCTAACAACTATAAAGTCTAACCAACAACAACTACTACCACAACCACAACATCAATAATAATAATACATCATCCAAAATAATATACAAACAAGGTCTCAATCCAAAACCGGAGACAAATCCGGTGCTAAAAGCTAATAAAAACAATAGCAAGGTCTCAGTGATCCCGGCTACCAACCCGGAAATCACTCCTAAACTAGAGGGTCCCTGTCTGCACCATCGACAGGCTCAGGTCCATAAAACGTCGGACACCAATCCTCCGGATACTCTGAAAAATATGTCCAGTCAGGACTGGAGCAAGTACATCTCTAACAGCAGTTCCATTTAAATGATAAAAACTATAAAACAGTTATAGCAAGTAGCAAGAAGAATGAAGCAAGTATGAAACAAGGAAATATGTATAACTGGTGCATAAAGGTAAAGATGCATGGATATCAGAGCAAGATAGTAATAACTGCAAGATACAAGAAATCTACACTAAGAGTAAGTCTGTGCACATGAACGTGTAGTGAGTCCAGCATGAAAAACATGTAGTGAGTCAAGTCCAGAAATATATAAGTGAGACAAGTCAAGAAATGCATGAGAGTCCAGACTATAAAGAATGAACTCGGTGTCTTTGAAATACTTGTTTCGACATGTAAACGGCTAGGGGTAAGTACGGCTCACCGCGCACTGGGTGCGCGGCTGCTATCATTCCAGATTAGACCAGAGGGAGTGATTCCTGATGATGCCAGATAGAAATATTTACATATCTACTCGAGTATTTCCCCGCCCCGACTAATACAAGTGGATCCAAGACCCGACACGCAAATCAAGATGAGTCCAGCCTGAACATGAATGATGCCTGTAGTGATGCCTGTAGGTGATGCCTGTAGTGATTCCAGAATAGAGGCCAGAAACATGAAATGTACGTGTCGCAAGTAAATGAATCCAGAAATACCAATCAGTGTCCCGTGTTGTGCCAGAATAATCATATGATACTATACTAGAAGCTGAATCATAATAATCATCAGATAATGAAAACTATCAGAGAATGTACTCGCTGACGTCCTGAGCAACTGGCGATCCGAACCGGTGTCGCAAGGACCTAATACGAAAAGCAAGGTTAAACAGGGTTCTAATGAGTTAAACAGATATAAAATAACTAAAAATAGGCTTCTAGGGTCGTTCTAGGTCAAACGGGTCAAACCGGTGAAATCTGGGTCAAAAAGTCAACTCTGGGTCCAAAAAGTCAACTCTGGGTCAAAACTAGGTCAAAAGTTGACTTTGGCGGTCAACCGAGTCAACTACGGTCAAGTCTGGGTTAAACTAGGGTGCTCCTGAAATTTTAGGTCAAACCGAGCTCATTAAGCTACTAAACTCACAAACTCACCTCCTTGAGATACCGGGATACCCTCGGTATCCGATACCTCAACCTACGCTATATACCCCGCCTATACCCTCTAAAACCTATGCTAGCACGCGTAAATATATACACATAAGCATATAAAAATCACTCCAAGATATTTCCTAGGCTAATGCTCAAAAACCCCGCTCGAAACCCAATACCTTGGTTATCTTAAGGTATTGAAATACCTCGGTATCTCAAAGTATTGAGGTTTCGCTCTAAAACCCCTCTAACTAGCTATCTAGCTATTAATTATGCACCTAGTTATTAATCTAGGCTAGGTAATATAGATATCTACCATATATTTATACATCTAAGTATGTATCTACCTATATACATATATATCCACACACATATACCCAAATACCCATTATCTTACCTATACATATATGTATATATAACTTATAGGCATATAGATATCTATATCCTAGATAGGTATATCTAAGTATCTAGCTATCTACCTATCTAGTATCTATCTATCTAAATACCTAGCTATCTATCTATTAATCTAGCCCTCTAACTATCTATTTATCTTATTATCTATAACTTATCTAACTATCAATCTCTTAACCCATCTATCTAACTATCTATTCTATCTATATAGCAATCTATCTATCTTATCTATTAATCTAACTATCTATCTATATCTATATATCCAACTATCTAATACCTATCTATCTATCAAACTATTTATCTATCTATTTATGTCTAGGTATCTATCTATGTCCATCTATCTATCTACTTATCTATTTAACTATCTAACTATCTAATTATTATCTATCTATCTAGTTATCTAACTATGTATCTATATACCTATTTACCTATCTAGAGATATCTATTGATCTATCTAACATATACCTATTTATCTATCTATGCATCTATCTAACTAATTATCTATTTATCAAATCTATAGATACCTATCTATCTATCTAATATATCTATAAACTATTTATCAATTAATAGCTATCTAACTATCTAACTATCCCTCTACTACCTCCCGGCGAATGCTGCTGCTGCTCTAGCTCGTACTGCCGCTGCTGCATGCTGTTATTGCTGCTGCTGCTGCTGCATATTGCACTTGCTGCTGCTGCTGCTCAAACCTGCTGCTGCTGCTGCACTGCTGCGCTGCAGCGATCTGCTGCCGCGGCGCGTGCCGCGGCGCCTGCACGCGCTGCCGCAGGCTGCTGCTGCTGCCTCAGGCTGCTGCGCTCGAGCGAGTGCGGCAGCTGCTGCTGCCTCAGGCTGCTGCGCTCGAGCGAACTGCTGCCGCGGCGTGCTGCCGCTGCTGCCGCGGCGTGCTGCGCCTGCAGCTGATGCTGCTGCTGCCGCGGCATGCTGCCGCTCGAGCGAGCTGCTGCCGCGGCGTGCTGCCGCTCGAGCGAGCTGCTGCCGCGGCGCTGCCGCTGCTGAAATCTGCTGTTGCTGCTGCTTTTTGCTGCTAAAGCTGCTGCACACTTCTGCTGTTCTCAGTTTCAGCCCCTCCCTCTCATCTCACACACACACACACGACCACACACACCAACACTCATACATACATATATAAATACATATATATATAAACATATATATACATCTATATATATATAACTAGATATCTATATATATATTCACACTCATCTACACACTCTAACACACACACTAGCACACTAATACACACACACACACTCACAACACAAGCACACACACACACATATAATTATATACACATATCTATATATACATACACACACACATATAAACATATATATAGAGACATATATACACAAACACAACACTACCACAACGATGCACACAACGCTCACAACGTCCCACCTACGCACGCCCAACGACCCCGACACTCACCAACGCCTATAAATATATAAAATATAACGCGAAAACTCTAGCACACACTCCCCGATACTAACCCAACGCGCGCACAAGCCCGAAACGAGGAAACCAAGTCGAAATGGCCGTTCGGTCATTTCGACGAACACGTGGTGCGCGGCTCGGAAAACCTCCTGAAACGCACACCAAACGAACTCGGAATTGGCCCAAAATTTACCCACGCGTCCTAAACGATGTCTAGATCCTAGAAAATGTGCTCCTGCGTCGATTCTAGGCCCGTGGCGGAAACGCACATGCACTTAGAATCGGCGACGACGAAAAGCCCCAAATTCGCCCGAAACGCCCGTTTCTCCGCGACGCGGCTTCCCGTGTCCGAACGGAGACACGCACTCACCCTCAAGACACCCGACAACGTCTACCTAGGTCCGTCTAACCTAGGGCATCACCCAAAATTGGGCCAAATTCGGATTTCACCCGAAATTGACACAGAACCTAGTGTTAAAGTCTCTAAACTCACCCAAATTAGTTCCAACTTCCTCCTACGGGTAGCCTAAGGGTCTAGGAAGGTTCTAAAATATTAATTACACTATAAAAGAGTAATTACAAGGAGAAAATTAGGGTTTACCTCTTGGGAGTTGGAATCCCAAGCCAAAATCTCCAAAATACTCCAAATCCTCCAAACCAAGCTTTCAAGCTCCCAATCCAAGCTCCAACACAAAATCTAGGCTCTACCCACCTAGGTTGGGGAAGAATGTAGGGTTAGGGTTCAATCAAGAAGAAGAAATGGAAGAAAGAAGGAAGAAAATGGAAGAGAAACTTACTTGGAGAAGGAAGGAAGAAGAAAGAAGAAGTGGAGAAGAAGAAGAATGAAGAAGAAGAAGGAAATGGGAATGGGGAGGGCTGCTCCTGCTGCTCACGGGTGGGAATGGGGAATATGGGTCGGGTCTCACATGTAATAAGGGTTTACAAGTCTCAAAAATACCCAAAATGCCCTCCTAACTCTCGGTTTTGGGTTCCGGGTTCCAAAAGCACTCAAACTAGTTCCAAATCTCTCCAACTAACCTCCTAAAAATAAAATAATAAATCTAAGCCCCAAAATAATTCTCACAAGGGTGTGGGCTGGGTCGGACATGGGTCCACTAGGGTCTGACATGGGTCCAGGCTAGCCAAAATCCTAAAACAAACAATAAAAATAATAAAAAAATAATACAATCACTAATTAAATATAAATATAATTAATTATAAATAATACACAATTAACCCAAATTAAAATAAAAAAAAAATATCCGGCTCTGGAAATGGGGTGGTGACATGGTGGCCGAGGAAGGCGAAGGACGTGGCGGGCGAGCGGGGGCGGCCGGTGCGGGGAGGGCGCGGCGGAGGCGGCGCGCGACGCGGAGGCGTGGGGCTGGGTCGTGCGGTTGGCGGGTTGGGGGTTGCGGGCGGGTCGGGTTGGCTGACCCGACCCGACCCGATAGGGCGGGGGACTGGGCTGGGCTGGGCTTCGGCCCACTGGGCCGGGCCGGCCCAGAAACAAAAAATAAATAAGTAAAATAATAAATAATAATAATAATAATAATAGTAAATTAAATAATTATTTAAAATTAGTTTTTAGGCATTTAAAAATAGGTCCGAGGCCCAGAAAAATCCAGAAAAATTACCCTAAGTCCAATTTTTCATTTTACACCCAAAAATATTATTTTCATGATATTTTAATATTATTTATTGTCAATTAAAAATTATTTATTAATTGAAAAGCTTGATTTTAATTACAGAAAATTCCCAGAAAATTCCAGAAGATTGGGAAAAATCCAAGATTTAATAATTTGAAAATTTAGGGGGTTTACACACGCTGGTCCTGTGACCCAAGTTTTACGCAATTCTGAGAAAGTTGACTTAACGAGCAATTTTGTGATCGGCTCACCGGAATCCAAAATTGGACATACCGTTGAGTTTATATTGTTGTTTAGAATTTGTTTGACCTATGATTTGTCCTATTTAGACATTTTTATCCTTGTCACGTATTTTGGTATAAAGTGGGCCACATATGGACTCCGTTTTGATCCGAAATTATCTTTTTGCCCCTATGTCCAAAGTGGACGAAAGTGTAGTATTTTCTGACTATCTCATTGATTCTAGAAATATTGGTGATATTTATTTTAGCATCCGGAGACGTTCATATACGAGTTGTGAGTCTCATGTAGATCATGAAATTGCATATTGACTAGCCATAGATACGTATTGGACGTGCGATAGAAAATAACTGCTAATAGAGATATACTAGAAGACTTAGTAGTTACTAGAAGTATTTGCATGTTATGGATATGGCATGGCTAGTAGCATTGGGTGGAGAGAACAATGAGTAAGCATATGTGACTCCTTTATACTTTCCCTATTCAGGCTGTACGCTCTGCTGGAGACGCGAGTCATGATGACCCTATATTTACTTGGCGGCCTCTGACGTCCGTGACATTTTGCACGTGGCCCCTGGATCTCCAAGAGAACTATGCCCATCCCATTATTTTAGCCAGATAGTCCATACATGGGAAAGTTGTTCTTAAACTGTATATCACATAGACGGTTAGGTGACCACTTTTGGATATTTATTTTTAATATATTGTGGCATGCTTCTATGTATCCTGTTACGTACCTCTGAGGACCTGGTCCCTTTTCAAGTGTAGACGATCATGACTATTCGTAGGAGCACGGATTATGACTTGCTACTCCATTCTCTTTCGAGGAGTTCTTTCCTTCGAGCCTCTCTGATCATTAGATGGTGTACTTGTTATATTTTCTTTCATATTCTAGTTTGGTAGTGGATTTGTCTCCACCAAATTATTAGTTCTTCTAAACTATTTCATACTTGGTTTATTGCCATATTTGATTATTTATTTCTGTTTGGTTTTGTGGATGAGATTAGTATTGCCTGTGACTGGTGACATTATATACCACTTATAAATTATTATTCATAATACAGCGTGTCACTACCATATTTTCTAGGAAAGAGTATTTTAGTAATTTCATAATTAATTAAAAATTGTGCATGTTAAATAATTATTTGTTGTATTATTTAATTCTTGTTAGATGTTAGTTATTTAGTTTGGACTTGTGTTAGTGGACCTAACTAGTTTAGTTTAGACTCATGGACCAACATGTATTGATTGTTAGAATTGAGCCCAATTAGAAAGCCTATTGATTAGGAGGATGATTAAATTAATTAAACCATTAGACCAGAAGTTTCTCTCCTTAATTATTTCTTTATGAGAGGCCCCAAAGGATATAATGGACATTACATAGTGGCTTGAGGAAGGGGTAGAGAGGGCCGGCCTATTTAAAAGAGGGGGGAAAGTTTTACTCTCCTCTTTTCATTTGAAAACTAGATCTAGAATTTCTCTCAATCAAATTCCTTCATTCCTACATCATTTTTCTACCAAAATTTATCCCAATTCCTTCCCAAATCACCATTGGAGACTAGTGGAGCAATGATCTAGAAGGAGGAAGCAAGGATCTACAAGTTGGAGGCCAATTTTATCATATTTGAAATTTGCATTAGAAATTCATCTCCCAATAGGTATAATTAAGTTTTTTCCCTTAATTTAGATTCTAAATCTGAGATTTAACCATGAGAAATCAACCCATATGTATAGGCTACCCATAGGATTTGGTTTTGTGTTTATAGGAGGCCTATTGAGAAAGTTATGGTGCCTTTTGTGTCAATTTTAGAAAAATTTCGAGATTGACAATTGTTGTGTGTGTCAATTGGTCCTATAGATCAATTTGGCATATGCTTGTGTGTTTGGGGCTAGTGTCGTGTCCACAATTGGGTACGTGTAGGTCGTATCCCAACAATTTGGTGATACGTGTTGATTTGGGGATTTTTTCTTCGACACGGGACTTTGTGCATGTCACATTTTGACACGGACACGTATATTTATGTTTGACTCTTCATTTTGTTCATAAATAATATATTAGACTTGTTCATGTTCTTCGGGTACATTTGGATGTGTGGTGGACTCGTGTCGTAAGCGTATCCTAGATCTAGTGGGATACGGGTGTGATACGCTTCATGTGTTTGTGCAATCTATTTCTAGATCTATTTCTCAATTGTTCTTGGTCATTGTGATATATAATTATATGTGTCTATATATATATTTATGTGTTAGTGTGTCATATATCTATGTATCTATGTGTTATGTATATATGTAGCTATACTTCTACATATGTTATAGCTATTATATATATATATATATATATATATATATATATATATATATATATATATATATATATATATATATATATATATATATATATATATATAATTGTGTATTTATTAGTATAAGAGTGAGAGAGGGGAGAGCAGCAACTTTTAGTGACGAAAATAGCGACAGCAGCAGCATTAACCGCAGCACAGTAGCAGCAGCAGATTTAGCAACAACAACAGCAAATAGCAACGGCAGCAACAACAATAGCAATGGCAACAGCAGTACATTAGCAACAGCAGTACATTAGCAACAGCAGCAGCTTCCGCGATAGCAGCAGCAGGAAACCGTCGCAACAGCAACAGTAACAACAACGGTATCAGCAGTCGTATCAACAGTTTCAGCGACGGCAGCAGTTATATATATATATATATATATATATATATATATATATATATATAAGGTATTAGTATATATGTATATATTTCCTAATTGGTATTTATGCATTAGTATACTATACTTTTAGTAGTGGGTTGTTAGCATATAGTTATTATGGGAAGTTAGTATATATATGAAGTTGTGGCATTACCTTGAGATACCAAGGTAAGTATCAAGGTATTTATGGATAACCAAGGTATTGGGTTTGGGTATCAAGATGGAGGTTTAGTGTTGCGATACCAAGTTAGTTCGAAACCAAGGTATCCACATAGATTTTGGTAATTAGGATTTAATATCTAATATTGTTTGATATGTTGATGTGTGATATTTCATATCTCTTTTTTGCGTATCCTGAGATACGGTATTCTAGTATCCTAAGTTGTAGCTTGTATAATCTAGATTCTTAGTGTATGAACCCAATATTTTTGAGATAGACTCATACTGCCTAGAAATATGTAGTTTGACCATAGTTTGACCAGTTTGACTTAGAGTTGACCTAGTTTGACTTTTGACTTAGAAATGGCTTATTGACCTAGAAGTTGACTAGTTTAACTTCTTTTTTTCGAAATCTTATATTGATGTTATATTCCATATCTAGGTCTTTGAGGCACCGTATCAGACATCTGTGAGACTATTCATCGGACTTCAGGCGAGTACATTCTCTGATAGTTTCTCGTTTATGATATCCTCTATGTTCATTGTATCTAGTGTAGATATTCTTATTTTCTTGACACGATGGTTATACGGATTGGTATATCCGGATCTCGTCATGAGATGTTATTCCTTGGTATATGGTGTATCTTGTGCAAGTCTTATTTTATTGATTATCTTGTACATGTACAGACACTGATTCTCGGGAAGACTAGCTATCTTCTTGGGAAATCCCGTGCCATAGCGTACCATGGTTGGATCTATTATACCAGTCGAGGGTGGGGAGTATTTTAGTGTACATGTGTGATCATACCCATCTTGTATCATATCTTGTTCTTGAATAGTGTTAATCATACACCGCACGTATGATTAGCGAGACCATAAATCTTGTATCAAGTTCCCAAGCCGATCACATGTTAAAGCTAGTACTCACACACTTAGTAATTAGTATTCTTGTTCATTGTCATATTGTTCATTATTGTATTTATTCAAGTATTTCCTTATTATATATCTCATGTATCTATTGTGCATCTTGTATATTCATATCTATTTACTGTTACATAGTTTTTATCATTGATTAGAACTGCTGTTAAAGATGTACTATGTTCCTTTCCTGACTGGATATATTTTTCTCAGATAACACTGAGGAGTGGTACCCTACACATTATGGATCTCAGGATGTTGTTGGCTTAGAGTCAGAGGCCCTGGCTCAGGAGGGACTTATCCCAACTGAGACAGATAATCCAGGATTAGTAGATTCTTAGTATTCCTTGTACTGGATTTGTCTCCATCTTATTTTGTTAGTATTCTTTCAGACCCATTGATATTATTACTTTAGACTCATGAGTTGTATGTGACTATTCTATTCTTTATCATATTCGTTCTCATTTCCATCTTAGATCTGTGATTGAGTATATTGATATTGTTGGTGGTTCATTATATTGCTAGATAGATTACCCAGACATCGTTCTACCGCCGATTCTGCGGCGTAGGCTGGGTGTTGTTCCCGACTTGTATTCCTATATCGGATGCGGGTCGTGACATATTTTTAGTGGTGGCCTATGCAGGTCTTTTTCTTCGAGGTCGCAATTAGTGTGATTCGTAGTGGTGCTCTTATTTGAGTGCTATTTCGAGCCTGTGTCAGGATATACGATATAGGCTATAGGCTGAGAATACTCAATCACATGATATAGGAAAAAATTCTTTTGATTCATTCAACTATTCTTCCTTGATATTGATACTTGACCTTTAAACTGTCCTTTCCTTGAGTATCTTATATCATATGCCATATTGATTCTTTCTTTATCTTTGTCTCAGGATGTCGCCTAAGACTAGATCGCAGCAGGGGAGAGCAGTTTCTGAGAGGTCTGCGACATCCCGAGGGCCTGCACCAGTCACTTCTTCGGTGATTGGAGTGTCAGCTGCTTTTGGAGGTCCACCACCTACTCAGAGGACCGTGCCAGCTGTATCTGTGGGGCTTCCACCTCCACCTTCCGTGCCAGCAGAGACGACACAGATGATTATACTGTTTCGTGAGATGCTCGAGGCACAGAGATCTCAGTCAGAGGCACATCAGAGGCAAACCGACATTTTATGGCAGGGCATCGAGAGTGCTCATCAGCTTGCTCGTGCCGTAGTCGAGAGAGGAGTTCCGGTCCAGCAGTAGGTTGCTCCTCAGGTTGCTCAGTTTCAGCCAGGCAACATTTAGGACTTCAAGAAGCTGGAGCCTAGGGTCTTCAAGGGGACGGAGTGTCACGCCCAGACCCAAAATACGTAGGACTAAGAATACGTAAGCATGCCAGCCATATGTATATGACACTCCAATATATGGAAACCATAACACACGTACGCTGTAATATGAATAACAATTCACCAGTAGTATATATATAAGTCACAAGTCACAGGGCATAACTAAATCTCATCCACAGAAATCATAAATAAATAAATAACCAATAACTATGTAACTAAATCTCAATATGAAGTATCAAAGGATGATAGTCGGGTGGAAACAAATCCACTACCCAACTAGAATATAAAAGCAAACACAATATAAGTACATTACTAATAAACAATAAGGCTCGAAGAGAAGACCTCCTCAAAATATAAGTGGCAAGTCCGGATCTGCGCTCCTGCTAAGTCATGAACATCTACACCTGGAAAGGGACCAGGTCCTCAGAGGAACATAACAAGATACATAGAAGCATGTCAATAAAGTACTGAAAATAAACATCCAATGGGTTGCCTAACCGTCTAAGTGAATGCAGTTTGAGAACAACTTTCCAACACATGGGCTATCTGGCCAAAATAGGATTGGCATGATTCTTTTGGAGATTCAGGGGCCTAAAAAGTATGTCGTCTTTTGAACGGCAGAGGCTGCCAGGTAATATAGGGGTCATCACGACCACGCGTCTCCGGTGGAGCATGCGGATTACATAAAAAGGAAAGTGCAAAAGGAGCCCAAACGCCTTACTTGTTGTTCTTCCCACCCCATGCTCTAAGCATGTCATATCCATGACACGATAATACCTCTAATAACTGCTAAGTCTTCTAGCATGCAATTTCTAATAGCAGTTATCCCTAACGCACGTCCCATACGTACAGGAGGCCAAACCCTGCACACAAGTCCGTGATCTATATGAGACTCACACTCGTGTAACAGCTGTGTCACGGCCAATGAAACCTATGAATGCCTCATGATAATGGGGTGGTCTCAGAAACTAGGTCACATGCATATACATAATAAAAACAGAATACGACGACACCGTCGTTGCACCCAAGTTTCCTTGGACGTGCAGTTTATATAGCAGTTAAAATATATAAACTAAATGAGCAGAAATAAGATGCATGCAACATATAGAATATAAATCATAGTACAATGGCAAGGTATACTTGCCTGGCAAGAAAGCTGCGTAGTACTAATAACCTGCTCCTGAAGTCTCGCAGAACAATCAGAGGGTCCTATATACATAAAATATAATACCATACAACATCAGTCATTACACTAGCACATACATAACCATAATTACACTGAACTCAAAGGGTACGCTAGGGGTGACACTGGTCGACTAACAGGGTCAAATGCGCATCTAATTACGCTAGTGTCCTATATTAAATATTGTATCAAAAATTAGAAAGTCCACTAACATTTGTCTAAGCCAGTACATTAATGTACACAAGGCAGTCAACTCACAAGTTCTTAGGGTCACTTGGTCAAACGTAATATGGGATATCCATAATTAACCTAGGGGTCTTACATCAATATATCATAGTCAAACCTAGTACTAGCATTTAATTACTTTCATATATATTTATATATATATATATATATATATATATCAAACTAATATTATGTGCATACGCACACATACGTACGAGCACACTAGGTTAACTGACACAGTCTGCAATCACACAAACCAACTAACCTGAACCAATATGCTAACCTAGATGTTATTCACACAAGAACACATAAAATGAGAGGAGAGGGACATGTTTGAACCTCGGGGTTAGCGTGCACGGGCACGAGGATCGGGGGTGACTGCTGCAGGTTGTCTTTGGCGAGGGTGACGGTCTACGATGATGACGATGAAGGTGATGATGATGATTGTGATGATGATTAAGGTGATGATGATGATGATGAGGATTAAGGTAATAGTGATGATGGGAATGGTTAAGGTGATGGTGTTGATGAGGATTAAGGTGATGGTGGTTAGGATGATAATGGTTATTAGGATGATAATGGTGATGATTAATGGTGATGATTGAGCTTGGGAGGAGGCTGCTCCGGCCAGGTCAGAGGGGAGGTCCGGCGAGGAGGAGGAACTGCTGTGACGAGGAGGAGGAGATCAGGGAGATCTAGCGAGGAGGACGACAGGGAGCAGGGAGGAGAGGTCGGGGTGGTTGTGAAGTCGTGGGGGCAGGTGGAGGAGAACGTGGAGGAGTCGGGGTCTCGGTGGTCGATGCAGTCGGGTCTCGCTGTCGAAGGAAGGGTGAAGGAGGCGGTGCACAGTGGTTTCTCAGGCGAAGGTCAGCGAGGTTGATGGAGAAGGAGGCGGTGCCGGGCGTTTAAAGGTGGAGATGGTGGCTTGGGGTTGTTCGCGGTGGACGAAGGAGGACAGGGAATGGTGGAGGTCAGGCGGTATTGATGATGGGGACTCCGGCGTGGGGTCTGCAGTCATTGGTGGGGGAAGGTGACGACAGGCGATGCAGCGAGGGAGGTCGATGAGGCGTCGATGGGCTGCAGGCTATGCTCAGGCGGGGGTGCTCACCGGAGAGAGGTCAGGATGGCCGGGTGTTCGTGGTGATGGTTGCAGAGGTGGCTGCTGCGATTGTCATGGGTGGAGACGACAATGGGAAGGAGGTCAGGCGAGTCGAGACGGGTGGACAGGGAAGAGTTCAGGGAGGACTGGGCTCCGGTCGGCGGTTGGGGGCTGCTCCGGCCGACGGTTGGCAGAGGGAAGTAGAGGGAAGAAGGAGATGAACAGGAGGAGAGGTGGTCGACTAACTTGGGTTAGGTTTTGGAAAAATAAAGAAAAAGAAAAGTTATATATTTATATAGGTGTATGTAGAATTTGGGTTTGGGTGTTGACCTAAGAAGTTGGACCTTTGGTCAACATCCTTGGAAAAGGGGCCTTTGCTTCACATGGAGATGTTTGGAGGGCTTGGATTACATTGTTTGAAATGCATGGCTAGAATTTGATAAGGGGGTGATGTTGAGTGCTACACACTCCAAAAATTATGGGAAAAATTTACATGAAGAAAAATGGGTTTATTCATGTATTGTGTCCAATGGTGTGGACACCTCAATGCACTTTTGCATAAAAGCGCCCAACAATTGAAAAATTGCACAAAGATAGAAATTGTATGAATTTAATTAAAATTAATGCATATGGTGTTCTAAAATTAATTAGAAGTACATGGGATTAAAATTAGGTGGGACACAAGTGTCATGAATGTAGAGAACTCAGGATAGAATATTATCATAATTTAGGGTGCACAAAATAGGTCAAGATTGTGTCTCTAATTTTGATTGGAACGCACAAGGATACAAAGTTGAATTTATATCGAATTAAATATAAACGTCTGCGACGAATATTGTGCGAATAAAATGTAGCACAAGGGTGCATAATTATGAGTTACACAAAGATCAGAATAGATGATTGGCACATCTAGGACAAGGGTATAAAATTTGTAGGAAGACAATGGCTAGTGAGGTGCTCCAATTATCGAAGCAACGGTACGGTGCACTAAGTGATATAAATATTGTAAAAATTATCTAAAACACCTTGTTCTAATTCTAATTGGATTCAAACTAGCCCTAATTTCTCTATCTAAGCCAAGTAGGCCTAATTTTGGTCGAGGAGGTTTACACGGAGGGCATCGTCTATGCTGATGATTGGCTCGAGGACATTGAGTGTCTTATGAGAGTGTCCCGTCTTTCCGAGTATCTGAAGGTTGAGGCGGTAGGACTTTAACTGTTCAACGTCGCCCGTACTTGGTTCAGGAATGAACCGATTCTTGTTGACGCAGGACAGTCTTGGGAGGTATTCAAGGACCTCTTCAAGAAGAAGTTTTTCGCTCGGGCAGACAGGCTAGACTTGGGGAGGCAGTTTGAGAGCCTCATTTAGGGAAGCATGTCTGTGGAGGAGTACGTTGTGGAGTTCGACAGGTTGAGTCAATTTGCAGAGTATTTGGTGTGAGAGCCGGAGGTTCGGGCTATTCATTTCCGTGAGGATCTAAACTGGGAAGTGAAGATCCTCATTCTATCTTTTTATGAGACATACTTGGAGATACTTGCGGAGGCACGCAAGGTTGAGCAGGAGTTGGGTTTGAAGCCCAAGAGAGACCGTGATTCTTTTCTGGGGGCAAACAGCAGTACAGTATCTGCCAAACGTCCTCATTTCTAGTCCAGGCCTTTCCAACAGCCTCAGCAGCACCAGACTCCAGCTAGGCGCCGGTTCACCAAGCATCACAGCAGCAGAGACAGTTACAACAAGTTTTCTTCCACTACTGCTAGAAGCCCGGTCATATCTGGGAAGTTTGTAGGAGAAGGTTGGGAGTTTGTTTGTATTATGGTATTGAAGGGCATCAGCTGAGAGAGTGTCCTCGTCGTGTAGTCTAGGGAGCAACTTCAGCTCCGAGGGCACAGACGAGACCTCTTGCAGTACAATCGAGAGGACCGCTTTCGACACAGTAACAACGTTATGTCCAGCATCAGTAGCAGGGAGGTGCACGTAAGGGACGAGCATTTGCTATGACTGTCGGAGAGGACGAGCCCACCGGAGATGTCATCGCAGGTTCTATTCTTCATGATTCCACTCCCGCTTTAGCTTTGTTTGATAGTGGTGCTTTCCATAGTTTTGTATCTGTTTTTTTTGTTCCGAAGCATGGATTGGTAGCTGAGTCTTTGCTTAGGACTTGCAAGATCATGACCGGGGGAGGCATTATCCTGGTTAATGATATTTGCAAGGATCGTAGAGTTACTTTAGGAGGCCGGGAGTTGAGTGTGTGTCTACTTGTAAAGCCACTTCCAAGCTACGATATTGTATTCGGGATGGATTGGTTGAGTAGGCACCATGCTAGTATAGTTCGTAGAGGATATAGAGTTTTGTTTGGTCCGCCAGGAAGGCCAGAGTTCGAGTTTGCTAGAGGAGCTGCAGAACAGGAAGAAGACATTATTTGTGGAGCTATGGTGGAAGACAAGGAGTTGCCGCATCCGTTGATAGCAGAGTTTTTGAATGTTTTTCCTGAGGAATTGCCAGGATTGTCACCAGATCGAGATATTTAATTCTATATAGACTTGGTGCCAGGTGCAGAACCAATTTCGTAATATGTCTATAGAGTAAACAACAGCGAGCTGGTCGAGCTGAAGAAGCAGGTGGACAAATTGCATGATCAGAGGTTTACCAGATTGAGTTCTTCACCGTGGGGAGCCCCGGTATTGTTTATACCGAAGAACGATGGATCAGTGCGCATGTGTGTCACGCCCCAGTCACAAAATACGTAGGACTAGGAACACGTAAGAATGTCAGTCGTATGTATATGACAACTCCAATATATGGAAACCATAGCACAAGTATACGCTATAATATGAATAATAATTCACAAGTGGTATAAACTATCTCAAGTCACAGGCATAATCTAAATCTCATCCACAGAAAATCATAAATAAATAAATAACCAATAACTATGTAACTAAAACTCAATATAAAGTATCAAAGGATGATAGTCTGATGGAAACAAATCCACTTCCAAACTAGAATATAAAAGAAACAATACAAGTACATCCATTAATAAGCAATAAGGCTCGAAGAGAAAACCTCCTCGAAATATAAGTAGCTAGTCCGGATCTGCGCTCCTGCTAATACTCATGAACATCTACACCTAGAAAGGGACCAGGTCCTCAGAGGGATATAACAAGATACATAGAAGCATGTCAATAAAGTACTGTAAATAAATATCCAATGGGTCGCCTAACCATCTATCTGAATGCAGTTGAGAACAACTTTCCAACAAGTGGGCTATCTGGCCATAAATGGGATTGGCATGATTCTCTCGGAGAATCAGGGGCCTACAAAGCATGTCGTCTTTTGAACGCCAGAGGCCGCCAGTAATATAGGGGTCATCACCGCTACATATCTCCGGCGGAGCGTATGGGTTACAGAAAAGAAAGTGCAAAGGAGCCCAAATGTCTTACTTGTTGTTCTTCCCACCCCATGCTCTAAGCATGTCACATCCATGACACGTTTTAGCTACTATGCCGAGACGGAGTGCAAGTATCGACGTCATAACTTTGGTTCATAGCCTATCATTAGTACAATAGTCCAACCCTACAACCAAACAAGGACAAGGATTGGACCACCATACTACAATAGTCTATGTCCATGGACTACTAATAACTGCTAAGTCTTCTAACATACAATTTCTATCAGCAGTTATCCCTAACACACGTCCCATACGTACAGGAGGCCAGCCTGTCATGCAAGTCCGTGTTCTATATGAGAATCACACTCGTGTAACAACTGTGTCACGGCCAATGAAACCTAATGATGCCTCATGATAATGGGGTAGTCTCATAAACTAGGTCATATGCATATACATAATAAAAACAGAATACGACGACACCGTCGTTGCACCCAAGTTTCTTTGGACGCACAATTTATATAGCAGTTAAAATATATGAACTAAATGACAGAAATAAAATGCATGCATCATATGGAATATAAATTACAGTACAATGGCAAGGTATATTTGCCTGGCAAGAAAAGCTGCATAGTACCAATAACTTGCTCCTGAAGTTGTACAGAACAATCCGATGGTCCTATATACATATAATATAATACAATACAACATCAGACATTACACTAGCACATACACAACCATAAATATACTGGACTCCGAGGGTACGCTAGGGGTGACACTGGTCGACTAACAGGGTTAAATGCACGTCTAATTACGCGGGTATCCTATATTAAATGATGTATCAAAATCAGACAGTCAACTATCATGTGTCTAAACCAGTACGTTAATGTACACAAGGCAGTCAACTCAGAAGTTCTTAAGGTCACTTGGTCAAACGTAAATATGGGATATCCGTAATTATACTAGGGTCATGTAGTATATATATACATATGTCATAACTATTACTAGCATATAATTACTTATATAATACATCCATATATATATATATTAATTTAATTATAATATGCGTACGTGTACGCATACAAGTCATTGGGTTCACCGACACGGTCTGAAATCAACCAACTAACTAAACCGAACCCATATGCTAACCTAGATATTATTCACACAAGCACACATACACAATATAAAAAAAGGGGACAGGTTCGAACCTCTGGATGCGCGCACGGGGACAACGATGACGACGATGACGATGGGGGTGATGATGATGAGGATGATGATTGGGATGATGGTGATGATGATTAAGGATGATAAGAATGATGATAGGGATGATGATTATGATGATAATTAAGTGATGGTAATGGTGATGATTATGATGATGATTAAGTGATGATGAGATGATGATTAGGTGATGATGAGATGATGATTAGGTGATGGTAGTTATGATTACGATGAAGATGGTGGTGATGATGATGATGATGATGGCTGGTGATAATGATGAACAGGGAGGAGGCAAGGTTGAGGCTGCACGGGAGGAGAAGACTCAGGCGATCGGGTCTAGGACTGCTGTGCAGTCGGGTCCGGCGAGGTCGTGGTGGTGGTTCTGGTGGGAAACAGAGGAGAGGAGGGTGGACTCAAATTGACAGGAATGGGGTGGCCGGACTCGGCTTTGTGGAGATGGAAGGAACAGGGACGAGTCTCAGGCGGGGGGGGGGGGAGGGGACGTTCAGGCGGGTCAGGGTCTGTTCGAGTCGAGGAAGAGGGAGGTGAATGGTGGTGGTGGATGCTGGCAGTATACAACGGCTCAGGTCGACGGGTGCAGGCGTTCAGCGGGTCAGCTCCGGTCATGACGAGGAGGGCGGAGGCGACTGGCAGCGGCGTTCAGACGAGGGTCGGGTGACCGGGGCTCCGACAGCGGGGAAGAGGAGGAAGAAGATGAAAGGGGTGGAGAGGAGGTCGAGTCGTCGAGGTGAGAAGTTCGGTGAGTTCAGCGGGATGGGGTAGTCGACGGTTCAGGCGCTCGGGGAGGAGATAAAGTCGTCGTGGTGGTGTTGCAGAGGGAGGTACGGCGGATCGAGATAGCCGGGTTCAGCGGGGAAGAGGTGGCTCCGGCGAGACTGGCTGCTCCGGTCGACGAGGCTGAAGGGAAGGGGGATGGCAAGGCGGTCGGGGACTCAGAATAGAATATTATCATAAATTGGGTTGCAAAAAATGAATCAAGATTGTGTCTCCAATTTCGATTGGAACGCACAAGGATACAAAGTTGAATTTATATAGAATTAAATAATAACGTCTGCGACGAATATTGTGCGACTAAAATATAGCACAAGAGAGCATAATTATAAGTTACACAAAGGTCAGAATAGAAAGCGGGCACGTCTAGGACAAAGGTATAAAATTTGTAGGAAGACAATGGCTAGTATAGTGCTGCAATTATCGAAGCAATGGTAATGTGCACTAAGTGATATAAATATTGTAAAAATCGTCTAAAATAAAATGTTATATTTCTAATTGGATTCAAACTAGCCCTAGTCTCTCTATCTAAGCCAAGTAGGCCTTATTTTGGGTGAGGGGGTTTATAATATACCCAACTTAAAATAATTTCGTCCTCGAAATTAAAATAAGGCATGGTTCCCTCTATCTAATCTTACCTGATCACAATCTAAAAGAAATTTACCTCAAGTTAACAATGCGACTTCTACCCAACTTAGAATGTACCCATCTATCATATAAGGCTATATATTTAAGAAAAATATTCCTCAAATTATTTAATCATGTTATTCAATCCTCAGAAGTTTTAACACCAATATATCATATATGATATGCCCTTAATTATAAAAGATAGTCACAAGGTAATGTGATTAGCCTATGGGGTATATCTAGCACTCTCTGTGTATCAACTTATACCAAGCACGGGCGTTCGTATTTCCGAAATAGAAGAAGACGGAAACAATAATAAAGAATTCAAGGAGGAGGTGATAGAATACAAGTACGGGGTTCAAGGCGATTAAAGAATTCAAAAGGGAGTCGTCAAGGCAGTTGTGGATTGAAATTCTATTTTGGGTAATTTCTATTCACATGCTCATATCAGTACAGTTATGTAACCGATACATGTCTAAGGGTAAATATATTCGTCTACTAGTCAACTATATATCTCAATCCACGTAAAGTAGTCATGCGAAGAGCGAACCAAATGCACTAAGGTTGATCAGACCGTAATACACTAATTCTGATTAGACAACGTATTAGTGTGGTTGATCAGACCCCAATAACACATATGTCATGAATAAGCTCGATAAAAGAATAAGATTGCAAAACTAGGCTATAATAGCAGCATAGGTCGAGGTAGTTCAGAAAATATAAGTACGGTGGATTATGATGAAAGAAGGTACAAAATAATTCAAGTTTACCAAGAAGATGAGACTCATCCGGTGTTGTGCCTCTACTATTGTCATACTAACTCCTTATCTAAGTCTCAAGTCGACCAATGGAGGTATGGGCCTCTAAGTTCTATAGTCTGGATAACCACTATCTTCTTATGCTAGCATATAGTTAGTGTCATTCCATTATACTTCATTAATGAGTCAAGAGGATTATGCGATACTATGTTGTGAGGCACACTACCCAACTTAAAATAATTAACTAATATTGTAACTGCCTTAAGGATAAAGTAGAAACTCCTGTTAGGGTATACGAGAAAAGATCTTGGTATCTATTAGGGTATCCTATTACATTATATAGGTAATGGTCATCTTAAGTCTTAATCACAGTGTTCATAGAATAAAAGGGTTAATATTAAGAATGGAGAAGTTACTGGCTCTCAAGTGAAAGAGGATATAACTTGTATTGAGTTATGGATACGAATTACGTGATTTAAAACTAAGAATAATCAAATCACAATCTAAAGGAACAACTCAAACTATCAAGTTCTAACTACCAAGCACATAATTCAAAATTCAAGATTAACAACTATAATCCTAGCAAACTATATATCCTTAACATAAAAAAAAATCACTTGGCCTACAATCATAAGAGTTAGGTGGCACGACTTGAAAAGATGAAGAAAAAAAATTTAGTCGTCGCACAAATAGTGAGTGTTAAGGTTTCAGAGGAACAAGATATGAAATTATAAATAGAGAGACTCTTGATAATGTCATGGTTCTCTAAGGAAAATGTGGGATGCTAATCTCTGTGTTTGAGGTATGATCAAAAAAAATGTTCTATTCATTCCTTTTGGCTTCCTGAGGTACTGTCTGCTAATACTAAGACAAGAATCTAAATTTATAGTTCTCCAATACTATTTCACTATGAAAGTTAGGTTCAGTCCTAATATTAAATCTTGGATTTCTAATTGTTTCTCAATGCTATGGTCAAACAATATGGTCAAATTTCTAACTAACCTTATTAGTGTCTATACTACTCTCAACTCATTCCTAATTATATCAAGGGACAATGGTCAATTGGTCTATAGGCAAGGGATGCTAGGGTTCATTAGGTATTCTAAACTTAGTGATGTACCAATATTCTAGTTGTATTCTTAGTAGAAATGTTATCCTAATTATTACCCTAACAACAAGGATTCCTATATTCTAGGAGAAGGCTATACTCAAGGAACTATTAGGAAAGTACATGAATCAAGCAGGATATAATGATTAAAATAGAACAGATTGGAAGGAAGGTGAATCATAGTCAAATATGGATGAGATCCTATACTATAATCCTATTTGCAGGCTTGCTTGGTACAATAATGTAACCAAGATAATATACTCCCGACCTGCATGGGCCACCACTAAAAACATGTCACGCCCCAGTCCCAAAATACCTGTCAAATTTTGACAGTCCTATAATAAATACATTTCATTGTTTTTTTCCTTTGTATTATACTAGACTATCATAAATTTTTACAGTACTGTTTATAGTCGTCAGGACGGTCAATTTTTTTGACAGTCCTGACTATATACGGGAGTGTAAAATTTTTGAAAGTTCACCATCGTTCCCGTAGCAACTGGTCATGAATTTTTGAAGAAAAAATATATTCAATGGGTTCGGAAGTTCGAAAGTTCAGAAATCACTCTCTAAATGAATTATAAACCATATTTGAGACTCTAAAAGATGCAATCTACACATGAAGATGAAATCCTAACATATTTTGAATTTGGGAGAGAAGAAGTAAAATATGAAAAAGAAGAAAAAATATAAAAAGTTGGACTTTTATACTAGGTTGTGGGCTGCCCTGAGTAAGTTTTTAGGTTAGTAAACTTGTAAATAAAAATAATATTTTTTGGCTAGCCACTAATAAAAAGTGTTGTGTTCCGATAAAAAATCTTATTCAACCGGAATTTTTTATGTCAAGTTTAAGTTCTGTTTCCATTACCGTATGATACAATAAAATACTATTACCATACACATCCAGCATATTGCTCGTGAACTTTATTGTCGTATTCGACACTAGCACGCTTAGGCAAATTCTAAAGGCACTCCAATAGTTACTTAGGACAGCTCATTACTTCAGGACAGCCCATATTTTTGTAACTTTTACTTAGGACATCTAAAAATTTACTCAGGACATCCCAACCCTTCCCAAATTCCTTCATTTTAAATTTCTACTCTCTTTCTTCAAATTCCCAAACCCTAACCCTAACCCCAACCCCAACTGCCGGAGGAGGAGGAGGAGTAGGCGGCGGTGGGAGACTGGGGAGGAGGCGGAGGCGAGCGCGCGGGGGCTGTTGCTACTGCCGCTGCCGTCGTAGGCCCGTCCCGCGCGGGTGCGCGCACCTCCGCCGCGCGCAGCCCCCCCGCACCCCTTACGCGTCCGTCCCGCACAGCCCCCGCACCCCGCGTGCGTCCTCCCCATACCTCTGCCGGCTCCCGCCCATACCCCACCCCTGATGCTTCTTCTTCTTCTTCTTCTTCTTCTTCTTCTTCTCCTTGTTAGGACTGTAAACAAAATTGACAGTCCTTCCAATAGGAAGGACTGCCATTTTTTTTATAGTCCTAATTATTTAGGACTGTCATAATATTGACAGTCCTTCCAATTGGAAGGACTATCAAAATATTGACAGTCCTTCCAATTGGAAAGACTGTCAATTTAATCACAGTCCTAATTATTTAGGACTGTAACAATGTTGACAGTCCTTCCAATTGGAAGGACTGTCAACATTGTTACAATCCTAGAAAAAAATTGGACTGAAAAATATAAGTTATTGCTTTTATATGAGGATTTGGACTGTCCTAAATAATTGGATGACAAATTTGTAAATAAAAAAATTGGATGCAAACTTGTAAATAAACTAAAAAATATTTGGGTTGTCCTAAATAATTTGGGCCGGGCTTGTAAACCCCCTGATTTTTAGGAATTTTTAAAATTAATTTCTCACAATTTTTCTGGAATTTTCTGAAATTTTCTGTAATTAAAACCTAGGTATTTTAAAATTAAATGATTTTTAATTGATGTTAAATAATATTAAAATATTATGAAAATAATATTTTCTGGTGTAAAATGAAAAATTAGACATAGAATAATTTTCTGGGAATTTATTGGACCCCGGAAGCATTTTTAAAGACCTAAAAACCAATTTATAATTAAACCAAAATAAACCTTGAATAAACCCGGTTTATTTCCAAAATAAACCAAACCAAACCGGACCGGTTTAGTTAAACCAACCCCAACCTGCGGGTCGGATCCGGGTCTAACCCGCCGACCCGAAACCCGCTAACCCGAACCCGCATTTCTGTTTTTGGTTCGGGTCGGATCCGCCGCCCGACCCGACCCAGTCCGCCACCGAAACCCTCTCTCTTCCCTGTAACAGACCCCCGTACCCGCCGCCGCTCCGGCTTCCTGCAACCGCCACCGCCGCCGCTCAGGCTTCCTCGCCTCCGCAACGGCCGACGCTCCGCTCCCCAGCGCCGCTCCGGCTCCCCCGCACCGGCCACCGCTTCCCCTCCCTCTATCTCTATAAAACCTCTCGCCCCGGCAGCCCAGACCCGCCTCGACCATCGCCCACTGTCGGCCGTCACCTCCCCCTTTCCTCCTTCTCCCTGCTCCTCCGTCCTCACCGGCCAGAACCCCACAGCCACCACCCGGAGCCGACGCCTCCCGCAGCTGCCCCAGCCGCCCACGAGCGCCGCCCCGCCTCCGCCTACGCCGACGAGCCCGCTCCGCCTCCGCAGCACGTCGACTCTCCTCCGGTGAAGCTCCGGTGAAGCCACATCACTGAAACCCTAGACCGGACACGGTTGAACCTGACCCGGACACGACAGACCGGATACAGCAGTACCGTGTCGCAGCGTCGTATCGCTTCGCGGACACGGGAATTCAGTTTCCACGGAGCCCTATTCAGGTAGCATTTTCTCTCTCCTCGTTGCCTCGTTTCTCGTTCCGTCAGTTGTGACGCGAACCCTGCGTGACCCTCTCGATGCCCGTACAACCCGCTAGGTGCGTCGCGTCCTGTGGTGATCGTGAACCGCGATCCAAAAACAGGAAAAATAATACCCCATTTTACCCCGGAACTGAGTACGCCCCGCCAAACGGGACGACTTGGTCGCGCGCGGTCTTCACCAAAAGGTGCGCGTCGTTGATACGGACTTGCGGGATTTCGCAGAAGTTGATTTGGATATGCGTTCACACCGGAATCAACGCGTATCCGCCGACAACGTCATGTATCCGCCTGTTCTGAATCATGCTGTAACTTGGTGTATACATGTCGGATCAAAACAAAACTTGCGCCATCGGACTCGTAGCAATACGCTGGTCTTGTGACCCAAGTTTGGATCAATTCTGAGAACGTTGACAAAATTGCGTATCGTGGGCCCCACGGCTCTACTTGACGGACGATTTTGTGATCGGTTCATCGGAATCCAATTCTGGAAGTTCCGTTGGGTTCGTATCAACATTCTGGACCTGTTGACCCTAAGTTTGACGGATTTGGAGACCTTTGGTTCTGACACATTTTTGGGTACGAAGCGGCCCACATGTGGATCCCGCTTTGACCAAAAACTGTCATTTTTGCCCCTGTGTCCAAATTGGACTCAAGGACAGGCGTTTGTAGCTATTTGATATTTTCTGAATCTGATGGGTGATGTTTATTTCAGCAATCGGAGCAGTACCTGTAATTCCCACTGAGGTCAGAGGTACAGTTGGAGCCAGAACCACATGCAAGTGTACCTTGCCAACATTACAGTTTTGTTACATATTTTCTTGTCTTATTTATATCTTGTACATGCTTAACCTAGGACCGTGTGACTTTACTTAGCATCCGATTAATAGTCGGGTGCCAACACTGTACGCAGAGTTGTGTAATGTCACCTAGAGATGGATATCGTGACCCTTTACATTCTTGTACTTGCCATATCAAGTACGTTATACCCAGGACACCTGACACTAATCATGAGACAGAATCTTCCTGAAATATTTAAGGTGATTCTGTATAGGATACAGGTTTATGACATATACATTTTTACATGCTTAGATGTTATTATATGACTTTTTGCATTAGTTTGATCTTACGTGACATGTATATTGTGAACTGTGACGTGAGATTACATTGGGTGGGGAGAGTATTACCATATCAAGGCTGATTGTATTATATATATTGTCATCTGGAGGTGTCTTAGTCTCCGACACAGAGCTCTGGCACAAGTTCTGGCCCTTCAAGAGAATACTGCTATAGGTTTCTCTGACACCGATCCTATAGTAGTCTCAGCCCGAGTATGACTAAAACTCTCACTTGCATATCACTTAGCTGGTTATATATTTACCCTATTGTTTCATTTATTGCTGCACTGCATTTATTTTGGCATAAGTTATCGTGTACCTTGCTATGTCCCCTGAGGACCTGGATCTGAATTATGTCCCCAGGATTAGCAGAGGATATCTATCCTGAGGTGTACGGAACATGAGCACTTCTCGGAGCAGTACCAGAACCTGAGGATGAGGTGATCGCTGAGGATTTTTCCTGAACATCTGCTTCTTCTATGCTCAGTTTTAATGACAAATAAACTCTTTTAAATTCCTATTTAAATGAACAATTGTAACAGACTTGAATATCGGGTTGTTCCCCGATTTTATTTACTTATGACTGGATGATGTTATTTCTTTTATTTATATTGCTGTATTTATTCTGTGGATGAGATTAGTAAACCCTGATTGTTGTAATACAGCTTAAGTATGCCCCGATGGATCCATTAAATTGGGTTTGTCCATCGGTGTGTGCTGCTGGCCATTGCCACGTATCTGGTCCCTCGATATTTTGGGACTGGGGCGTGACAGGGCTATACACACCCCACCCTCTACTTAACACACCCCATATTAAATAAAAAGTAAATATATATTAAAAGACATGATTACCCACTCTCCGTCGGCCACCGACGAACCCCGCCTGTCACGCCCCGATCTCCCGCAGGCTAATCGGCCGTACCCGCTAGGCGAGAATCACCGTGCCAGCGCTCCCGCGGGACGATCGCTTGACCAATCTGGGCGTGATACCGCACGAGCGTAAGCCGCTCCCGTGCAAGGCCGTGGTTATTTTGCTGGCGGTAAAAGGTCTAAGCCACAGAGTCATACAGATTATCCGAGTGCAGTAAAATTATAAACGCATAGGCGATTGGTAACAAGTTCACTGAGTCGTCAATAGCAGAAGCATTGAATAACACAAGTATAGAAGTAAAGAAAACTCTTTATTGATATTAAACAAGTGCTACAAGCGACGCTAGGCCGAGATTACAAGTCGCTCAAGTCTCTCTCTCTGAAGCAGTAAAAGCGTGCCAAGTGGCTACATTTGTGGAATGATTGTCACGCCCCAGTCCCAAAATACCGAGGGACTAGCCACATGGCAATGGCCAGCAGCACACTCCAATGGACAAACCCAATTTAATGGACCCTTTAGAGTGCACTTAAGCTATACACAACTAAAATAGTCTAAAATATATATGTCATAGTCTATGTATCTAATATCATCCACCAAGTCATAAACAAGAGGCAATATGATAAACCAGTCTCAAACATCCATACCATAAATTAAACTGTCTATCACAATATAACAAATAAATATTATGCGGAATAACCCGTATCAAAATAGTGAGAGGGAAATATCCAAATCCATACTAAGAATCACAAGACATCATACATAAAGATAATCTGAGAACTCAAGAGTAGTCCTCCGGTACGACCTCGTCCTCGGCTGCTGATACTGCTCCGATATCAGCTCCTGACCCATAAACCTCGGGATAAACCTCATCGTCAATACCTGGGGATATAATCCATATCCAGGTCCTCAGGGGACATAGCAAGGTACAATAAACACTCAAGCCAATAGTGAACAGTATAATGGCGGAATAAAAGGGGAAAGCTAAAACAGTCAAGTATGTGATATACAAATGAGAGTATGGTATCATACCCCGGGCTGGTACTCACGAAAGATCCCAATGGACACTTCCGTATGCTAATAGTACACTCAAGACTCCGTATGGGAGAACTAGGAGGAAGATGTATATATAAATATAATACTTTTGATTCCGCATAGGGAACCTAAAGCCTAATATGCTATAAATAGTAATAAGTAACATATGCCCAGAGCACGATGAAGACTCTCCCCACCCAATATAATCTCACGTCTCAATCAAGACACGCAAGATCATGACCTCTAACTATCAATACAAGTCACAGTGAATATGTACAATTATAATTACAACTATAGCATGCATCATGTAGTCCTATCCAGAGTCCAAGTACTACGATCAAGTCGAGAAAGACCTTGCCACATGAATATCGTGTCAAGTGTCCTATGGTAGGATGTGCAAATAATATTTGCACAAAACATGGGTTCGAAAGAATGACTCTCTAACTACGATACTCAACTCCGCAGGGGATGTCGGCACCCAAATCTTGTTCGGACACAAAGTATCGTATAACAGCCCTAGGCTCAATAAGTACATTAATAAGCCACACAAATATAATTTCTAATGCATAAATAATATCAAATAAATGATTTAAAACTGTAAATATCTTGGCAAGGTACACTTGCCTGGTTATGTAGTCAGCGATGGTAATGATGATCCCGCGTCGACTCCTTCGAAAATCAATTGACCTAAAAATAAATTAATTACTTAAGGATCCAAACATAATTTCTTGTAATTATAACTAAATTCTATAATTTCTTCAATGCAATGCAAAACCAAGCCCGTTATTATTTCTAACAACTTTGCTTACTTTTACAGGGTATCGAGACCTAGTTTCTTGGTTTTTGACTTCCAAAGTTTAAGTTTAAGTCCCCAATTAAAGGACATAGAAATAAATCCTAATAAATTATATATTCCAGAATTAAACATGATTTAAATGAATTTATAGCAATAAATTCTAGATTTGACAACAACAACATATTTCAAGATTTTGGCAACTTTATGTTGACTAATTTTGTCCGAAACTTGTTCGAGACATAGCCAATCCATTATTATTATTTATATATATTTAAAAACATTTTATATCCTATTATATACTATTCTAATCTCAGAAAATAATTACCTATTTATTTCATCAAAAAATTCTCTATTTACTAGCAAAACAATGTCATATAATTACCTGAAAATCTAAGCTAGTGGCCCTTAGTTATAGGTTCATATTTGGCATTATAATATCAGAGAATTTATTTAAAAATACTTATTTTCCAGGAATTAAATATCAATTAATTCAGTTTTTAATAATCAATAAGATTCTCTCAATTAATCGTATCACCAAGTCTTAAGCTAGTTCTACCGACAAGCAAATCATCACCAACTATCAGAAAAATCTATATTTATTAATATAAGAAAAAGATGGCAAAATATGGGTTCTAATTCAGTAAATTAACTTAACCTAAAAGCATCATCTCATGGTATTTGAGGAAGAAGGATTTAAGATTTACCGAAACCATTGGAGGATTTGAAGATGGTGTTTCTTCTTGTCCAAGAATTTCTCCTCCTTGCTTGTGCTCGGCTTGATACTTCTTTTGTGATGGGTTGTTGATGAAGAAAAGAGATCTTGATATAATTATGGAGAAGATGGGGTTCTTCTTGAAGGTTTAATGACGTTTGGATGGAGATATGGTGGAAGGATGATGAAAAGTAGAGCTTTTGGAAGAGTGGAAGGAATTTTTGGTGAAGGAGTTGATATTGTGAGGGTGAGAGAGGCAAGGGGGTCTGTTTCACGTGTGGGGGAGAGAGAAAAGGGGCGGCCAACTATGAGGGAGGGGTTTTGATATGGTTAGGGTTAGGGTTTGTTGATGAGTTGATATATATAGGGCCTTTTAAAATAGATTTAAATAAAAGAGGGGGTTATCCTATTGTTAGGGGGTTCGCCCAAGGGGGGACTGCTATTGGCCAAAAATAGAAGGGTGGGGTTGATTTTTATGGTTATGATTGGATAAGGTTTGGTTGTTGGGTTGGTTAGGGAAGTGGTTAGGTAGTTATTTGCCAACTAGGTTGCCACCTATACAACTTTCTATAGATAGAAATTCTATAAATAGAAATAAATCAATTTAAATATCATTTATATATATATAATATATTTACATAGAAATACTTGGGGTGCACTACATGCCTACATGTGTTTGGGTTGGGTTTGGGTCAAGTTCTAGTCAAAAGGGACAATTTTTACGGTAACCGTAATTCTAGATGTTCTTTAATATTTTTGGAGCATGGGAGAGATCCAATAAATACAACATCCATGTTACAAATATATTAGACTCAATTAAAATTATTATTATAAAATTTTTTGGAAGGAAAAAGGTCGTACATTCCTCAAAATATCAAAGCCATGACAAATGGTCATATATCTAAAAGAATATTTTAGAAATTACTACTCTAATTTATTTAAACAAAATAAAAGAATTAAAAGAATTAAAAAATACCTAAATAACCCTATTCAAAATGAAGGGGCTTACAATGATATATATGATGTTCCAACATTATGTCTCGTATATGTGCTTCAGTTCCGGATGCAACGCTCCAAGGCTCCAGAGTGAACTATACGCCTTATCACGCACGAAGGAGGCATCCGTACCGAACGAGGTTCTCCCACACCCTGCAAGCAATCTGGGGGTTATCAGTACATGAATGCACTGGTGGGGAGGCTACTCGCCCGCTCGACAAATCCAAACATGTTCAATAGGTTTCGTGCACCATCTATTTAGTTATCTTTCTAATCTTGCCTTAGGACCAGTTTTATGGCAATGTTGAATAGCCTATCTCGTGTGGCAGTGCGCCATGCGATATAAGAGAAAACATGGCTAGACTTACCAACTTACCATTTGTCCTTCCATGTCCAAGGCAAACTAAGTTAATTCAAGGACGAGCAGCACATATAATGAAATTCAGGGACAATAGTATACGCAAACACAAGTATTGTGAGCGAGATTATGTTTCGGGTGCACGAGTTACACAGATTATCAGGTGTGTTGCATAAGATGTTGAAGTGTTCCATATGTACAAGTGTGTTATACTCAAGATCGTTCAGGTATTTCATATTATTCTAGATGGGATGCAATGACTCGCACGCGGATAGCCGCTAAGCGAGGATGACTTATCTATATGAACAGAGTCGCTGGCATAGCCATAAAAGACCAATTTTAGTCATGATAAGGATAGAATGCAGCGAGAGTACAGGATGCGCTGCAAACCATCATGTCCATGTACAGGAAGACTAAACAGGGAGTTCCATTCCGGATCAGATCAGCTCCGGTGCCCGAGAGATCGTCCGTGGAACTAGGATCCGAAGACCCACTTGTTAACAAGTTGTCCGCGACGGGAAGTCTCTAATCTTTGGGCCTCTAGTCAGGTACATGATCAAGTTCAAGACAGGATATACATTAGGTACAAGTTCGAGGCATGATTGTTCACAATTGCATATCGATTCCCAAGCCAGTCTATTCAGTATGGGACAAGTTTTGCTCCACGAGATGTGATTCTTGGATTCATTGATTCATGGTGCAAATCTTCTGGTTCGGGAACTGCCTTGGCGACCTAACGGTCCCGGATACTTTCAGGTGCATACTTGCACGGAACGACTATTAGATAGTCTTCCGTGGAACTTAGATAAATGCAATACAAGGCATTGTTTACTTGATTGTGGCATGAATTATGTTTGAATCGAGGCAACATTATAAGTTAGCATATAGCAGGCAAGCATGCATTCATAAGAAACTTAAGCATTCACGTTGGCTCGGACCCGAGGGTAAGCCGAGGAGTGAAACCGTAAAGGGACTTACCGAGCGACACAATCTAGGGTCGTGCAGTGTGGCAAGCAAAGAAGTGCATTACGAAGAGTGTAATATTCATATCGTTCTACTCGAGGCATAGCGTGGTCTAGTTACCCAAGGCAAAGGTAGTATGCGAGGGTCCGATTATAAGCAATGTTTTATTTCCATGTTCTAACACATGCAATACAAGTTAGGATTATTCCCTTAGCTAGGTGTGTTATATTCTTATTAGCATGCAGGGGTGATTCACCTAGCGACTAGCATGAAACTTCCATATTTTAAGTATGCTGGCTAAGCAAAGACAAGTTCATCGTAGCCACCCACCTTAGCGATGTTTTGCCTCGGTCGAACGATACTCCGAGCGAGCCTATGGAAGCCTAAGCCAGAGCTCCTGAAGGGCCAAGTCTGGAAATCCTTTTGCCTCAAATGAGTATTCTCACTTAGCAAAGCGGGTCCGCTTGAGTGGAGCGGGTCATTATATTATACACCACTCAGAAAAAGTCTCGTCCTCGAGACTTCCCGAGCGCAGGTCGTACTATCGCATTATCGAATCTATCACAAGGGTAACAATCAATACCACTAGATCCATTTGAACATAATCTCCTACTTGTTCCTTACGTCATGCTGCGTGTATGTTGAGTCGGTCTCATTTGCGCCTTAGCGCGGGACATATTGCTTAACACAGGGTCTGTTACGATTTATCTTGAAAGACGATATAAGGCTGAGGCAAACTTATACAAGTCATTATACTTGTCCACGTGGATATTCACTTGCACTAGCATCGAGATCGGCATATCGTGAGTCCGGATCGTGTACATATTCGAAGTGTCCCTCAAACATATGCATGTCAACTAACTTAGCGATAGCGAAGTCTTGCACTCGAGTTTCACATCTTATTGAGTCTTGGATCGCGCACACGTTCAAGGCGTCCCTCAAACATATACATTCAACCAAAATTAGAGAGAGTGAAATCGGACAATCTACTTGCGAAAATCTCAAGGGTTCTCGTTTTATGAATCACAAGGATACTTCCGACAGGGTCAATCAAATTTTCAAGTCATTTCTATTTCACCAAGTATTTGCACTACCATTAGGCATGATCTACCGACTAGCGTCCATCCGTTTGGGTCAAACATAGTACACATTAATGTCCCAAGTCTAACTCTAAGTCTTGCTGCCCCAGTTCTATGGCTTATTCAAGCAATATGCTAAAGTCGGTCAGACATGTTTATTCACTCAGCACAGGATCGTCTGCCTAATTGCTAGGTCAGCTCACAAGGTCATAGGTACAAGTTCAAGCACATGATTTATCGTACAAATTCGCCGCACGATGCTCGCCCTAATTTCTAGGGTCAAACCATTGTTCATTTGTAGGGAATATTCTACCCAATCTCGTTTCACTCAGATTTCTAAACATCGAGCACGAATCATCCTACACACATTAGCACGTTCGCTTACACAGGGTTCGAGTTTGTTTAGTAAAACCCATAATATATCCAAGTTACAGGACAAGCCTAGTGATTTTGCATAGTTTATCTCCTCAAGTATATTCAATAGAATCTATATCTATTCCAAGTCTAGACCACCAAGCCAAGATTCGATTATAAACCTTTATTTATAACTTCAAGTCGTCCAATCTGATTCATGTATTCGTTCATGAAACCATCAAGCGTGATTTATTATAGGTTCTAGGATAACTTATCCATGAAACATTTTCGATCACTTGCATTCTTGAATTCATCTTATCGTGTCGAACCAAAAGTCAAGATGATCTATTAGTCGTCATGCTCCGGTCCCCCGTAAGTTCGATCACCCTCGTTGGACGTGAGATCGCCACGTCAACGATCCCGCTAGATACTCGTCCTAATCCGGGCGTGACGCGTGCACGAGCATAAAGTTATGCTCGCACAAGACAAGAACGTTTGAACGTTATGGTTATCTTCGATGCGATCAAGATATCTTATCATTTTACTTTGCTCCATTCAAGTTATATATAAAATCCACCAAGTTATGGCCATTCATGCAGTGATTATAATTCGTCTAGCAAAATCGTCCAACTCAATGTTACCGTTCGGTAAGTCCATAGTCTACTTCTAGCATCCTCAAGAAACTAAGTTTCAAATATTTAAGCCCAAGTCTATTACATCTTTTTATACGTTCTATTCATCGAGTTTGTTTGAAATAATCACCGAATATGTTTCCGTGAGTTCGATCATCCCCGCCGTACGTGAAATCACCACGCCGGCGCTCCTGCAGGATAATCGTTCTCGTTGGGACTGATTTCGAAGGTTATCTTTTTCGAACTTGATTTCAAGGTCGTTCTTCCAAACTCTAAGCCAAATTCATTATCGCTTATCTCTTTCATCGAACCATAATATTCATTCTCGGGCTAACTTCTATTCGAGCGATATTATTTTCATGTTCAATCCGTTTGTTTCAATCCGAAATCGCTTGCACAATTCTCAAGTTTCCAACAAGTTTTCTTAACCAAAATATTGATTTCTATTTTCGTGAATCCCAATTCGATATAAGCCTTATCATTTATTCAAGACATTATCCAATCGTTCAATTTGATTATCGCACGAGATCTACGAATCCATTTGGACATTTCTAAATGATCCATATACCATTCAGAATTGAGTCATCCAATTAAATCCATATTCGATTTGTATCTTTTGATATGAAATACCGTTCGAGCTATTTCCCAAAATCCAAGCATGATTTTTTATATTTGCCTAAGCGATAATCTGATAGGTGCTATCGATCGGCATTCTAAGTCTGACTTGTCTTATTCCTGAACGATATCCAAATCTTGTTACAACTTAGCTTGCACCAAAGGGTCTTGGCACGCGATACTTAACACAACTTAGCCGGAAGGCTGTGTGCATAGCTAACCGTTTGGACGATATTTGATTCTGCACACTAACCAGTTGAGTAAACATGTATAGGCACTTCGGGTTTGCACACAAGTCGCGATTCTAGCACGAGTCTAATCCCACAAGTCTAGCACAGGTCGGCACAAAGGCCTTAGCATCACAATTTTGTACAAGCAATCATATCATTCATATGCATATTTTAAAAGTATTTAGACTTATTGTTTGGAACATTCCATTGGGACATTGAGAGAGAGTGTGTACATAACCCACGAACGAGCTTTCGAAACTGAGAAAATCGAAATAAAGTCCAAAGGCGTATAGCCAAGCTCGGATACCAATCTGTCACGCCCCGATCTCCCGCAGGCTAATCGGCCGTCCCCGCTAGGCGAGAATCACCGCACCAGTGCTCCCACGGGACGATTGCTTGACCCACCTCTGAGGCCCGGGCATAAACACTCTACCTGGCATCCTTCCCCTTCTTTGCCAAGAGTGGGCATGATGCCGCACGAGCGTAAGCGATGCCCGTATAAGGCCGTGGTTATCTTGCTGGCGGTAAGAGGTCTAAGCCACAGAGTCGCACAGATTGTTCGAGTGCAGCAGAATTATAAATGCATAGGCGATTGGTAACAATTTCACTGAGTCGTCAATAGCGGAAGCATTGAATAACACAAGTATAGAAGTAAAGCAAACTCTTTATTGATATTAAACAAGTGTTACAAGCGGCGCTAGGCCGGGATTACAAGTCGCTCAAGTCTCTCTCTCTGAAACAGTAAAAGTGTGCCAAGTGGCTACATTTATGGAATGATATATACGATGTTCCAACATTATGTCTCGTATATGTGCTTCAGTTCCGGACGCAATGCTCTAAGGCTCTAGAGCGAATTTCACGCCTTAGCACGCACGAAGGAGGCATCCGCATCGAACGAGGTTCTCCAGCACCCTACAAGCAATCTGGTGGGTTATCAGTACACGAATGCACTGGAGGGAGGCTACTCGCCCGCTCGACAAATCCAAACACGTTCAATAGGTTCCGTGCACCATCTATTTAGTTATCTTTCTAATCTTGTCTTAGGATCAGTTTTATGGCAATATTGAATAGCCTATCTCGTGTGGCAGTGCGCCATGCGATATAAGATGAAACACGGTTTAGACTTACCAACTTACCATTTGTCCTTCTCTGTCCAAGACAAACCAAGTTAATTCAAGCATGAGCATCACATATAATGAAATTTAGGGACAATAGTATATGCAAACACAAGTGTTGTGAGCGAGATTATGTTTCGGGTGCACGAGGTACACAGATTATCAGGTGTGTTGCATAAGATGTTGAAGTGTTCCATATGTACAAGTGTGTTATACTCAAGATCGTTCAGGTGTCTCATATTATTCTTGATACGATGCAATGACTCGCACACGGATAGCCGCTAAGCGAGGATGACTTATCTATATGAACAGAGTCGCTGACATAGCCATAAAAGACCAATTTTAGTCATGACGAGGATGGAATGCAGCGAGAGTACATGATGCACTGCAAACCATCTCGTCTATGTACAGGAAGACTAAACAGGGAGTTCCATTCCGGATCGGATCGACCCCGGTGCCCCAGAGACCGTCCGTGGAACTAGGATCCGAAGACCCACTTGTTAACAAGTTGTCCGCGATAGGAAGCCTCTAATCTTTGGGCCTCTGTTTAGGTACATAATCAAGTTTAAGATAGGATATACATCAGGTACAAGTTCGAGGCATGATTGTTCACAATTTCATATCGATTCCTAAGCCAGTCTATTCAGTATGGGACAAGTTTTGCTCCACGAGATGTGATTCTTGGATTCATTGATTCATGGTGCAAATCCCCTGGTTCGGGAACTGCCTTGGTGACCTAACGGCCCCGGATACTTTCAGGTGCATACTTGCACGGAACGACTATTAGATAGTCTTCCGAGGAACTTAAATGAATGCAGTACAAAGCATTGTTTACTTGATTGTGGCATGAATTATGTTTGAATCGAGGCAACATTATAAGTTAGCATATAACAGGCAAGCATGCATTCATAAGAAACTTAAGCATTCACGTTGGCTCGGGCCCGAAGGTAAGCTGTAAACCTCTTGATTTTTTAGGATTTTTAAAATATATTTTTTCACAATTTTCTGTAATTTTCTGGAATTTTTCTCTAATTAAAACTAAGATATTTTGAATTTAAATAATTTTTAAATATTATTAAATAATATTAAAATATTATAAAAATAATATTTTTTGGTATAAAATAAAAAATTAGATATAGGGTAATTTTCTGAGAATTTATTGGACCCCGGAAATATTTTTAAAGCCCTAAAAACTAATTAATTAATAAACCAAATAAAACCTTGAATTGAACCCAGTTTATTTCAAATAAACCAACCCAAACCAACTCAGACCCGGTTCAATTAAACCAAACCGAACCCTGCGGGTCACATTCGGGTCTAACCCGCCAACCCGAACCCGTATACCCAAACCCGCTTAATGCTTAACGGATCGGGCCGGATCCACCGCCCGACCCGTCACCGACCCGACCCGGGTGAACAGTGCCCCAGCCCCTTTCTTCTCCCCCGACGCTTCAGCTCACCGTCTGCAGTTACGCCGTTGGCCGCCGCCTCGCGTCCCCGCCGCTCCGCTTCAGCTCCCCGCAACCGCCCGCCGCTCCAGTTCCCCTCCTCGTACCAGCCGCCTCTCCCTCTCCCTCGGTCCCCTATAAAATCCGCCTCCGCCGGTGACCTAACCCCCTCGACCCGTCGTCCCCGGCCAACCCCCGACTCCGACCTGCAGCTCCGCCCAGCCGCCCCGACTCCGGCCCGCAACAGCAGCAGCCGAGCCCTAGCCCCCAAGCCCCGCTGCCCTGACCTAGCTCCGGCCGCCTGAGCCGCCACCGGCGCAGCCCGACCTCGCCGCTGCCGCACTTGAGATGCCTTCCTTCGACGAGTCCACCCAGCAGTCTCCGGACACATAACCCAGCAACACCCGGACACATCCAGGACACAGATACTGTGTCGAGTCGACACGAGGACACGTGAAATTTGGTTTCGCGAAGCCCTGTTCAGGTAACCCGTTCTCTCTCCTCGTTGCTCTGTTTTCCGTTCCGTTAGTTGTGACGCGTAGACTGTGTAACCCTCTCGATGTCCGTGCAACCCGCTCGGTGCGTCGTGTCCTGTGGTGATCATAAACCGTGATCCAAAAATAGGAAGACTAGCACCCCGATTTCCCCCGGAACTGAGTGTGCTCCGCCAAACGGAACGACTTGGTCGCGTGCAGTCTTCACCGAAACGTACGCGTCGTTGATACGGACGTGCGAGATTTCGCAGAAGTTGATTTGGATGTGCGTGCACACCGAAATCAACGCGTATCCGCCGACAACGCCCCGTATCTGTCTGTTCTGGATCTCGCTGTAGCTTAGTGTATACACGTCGGATCGAAACGAAACTTACGCCATTGGACTCGTAGCAATATGCTGGTCCTGTGGCCCAAGTTTGGTTCGATTCTGAGAACGTTGACAAAATCGCGTATTGTGGGTCCCGCGGCTCCACTTGACGGGCGATTTTGTGATTGGCTCATCGGAATCCAATTCTGGAAGTTATGTTGGGTTCGTATCATCGTTCTGGACTTGTTGACACTAAGTTTGACGGATTTGGAGATCTTTGGTTCTGACACATTTTTCGGTGCAAAGCGGCCCACATGTGGACCCCGCTTGGACCTAAAAATGTCTTTTTTGCCCCTGTGTCCAAATTGGACTCAAGGACAGGCGTTTCTAGCTATTTGATAATTTTTGGATCTGATGGTGATGTTTATTTCAGCAACCGGAGCAGTACCTGCTGTAAAACCCCCTTCCCAGAAAATCGTATAAGCCCTTTATTTATTAATTATTAATTAAATTGTAGTAATTAGGTCCAAATAGGAGAAATAGATTTTTAATAATTTTTATGTTAGGTGTTCGGGCACTTAGATGAGTTATGGGACCTTCAGGAATTTTTAGGAATTTATTCCATGTAGGGGACCCTTGAGCAGTTGCTGGCCTAACGATGTGCAATACCCCATTATATAAATTTTCTTATGTGTGAAAAATATATATATATATATATATAAACAAATATATATGTATATATATTTTAATTAAAGAAAGAAAGAAAGAGAAAGAATTAAATAAGTTAATAGAATATAATAATAATAATAACAATAATAACAATAACCAATCAATGATATATTCCCACTCCTTAGAATATGCAATCCCTTACAGCAGCAGCGTGGAACTCATAGCAAAATTGCTAAACTTAAAGTGACCGGCCTTTATTAATGGTAACTCGAACCCTTCGGCGCAGACCCCAACCCGCCTCCAACTCTCTCTCTCTCCTAATTATATATATTATATATATATATAGTTAGCTCCCCAAAACCCTAATCTAAAAACTCCAGACTTTCCCTTCCCATCTAGAGCCGTCACCGCAGCCAGAGAAGCCTCCCCAAGCCATCCAACCACCCCGTCGACGCCGACATCGCGGACTACAGATTTCCACTCGAGGCACCTTCGCTCCGGCGTAATTTCCCGTTGACTCGCTCGACCAAACGCGGATCCGTTTTCATAGGTATGATCTTCCCTTAACCCTCTCCAATATCTGTTTTATAGTCAACCTCGGAAAACATGTGCCCCTAGGTGAAAAACAGCACCCAAGTCAGCGCGAGCAGACAGAATTCTGCAATCGCAGAAACTTGCGATGACTACCCATATTGTCGAGTTCGTATCTCCCACCACAGAGATCCGAATTCGACGATTCTTTTTGATACCTGTAGATTTCATGACCTAGTTTATTTTCTGTATTATAACTTTGTGCTATTAGTCGCTGTAGAAAAAATTGTAGTCGTCATAAAACTGCGCGCACCTACTTTTTACGGTTTTACAAAAGTTGGAGATCGGAGCGCTCCCCGCCAAACGGGACTGCCCCGCCGTGTGCCAAGTGTACCGAATGGTGCACGCAGCATAATCGGACACGTGAAAATTTGTGGGGACTGATTTGGACGCGTGTGCGCGCCGGAATCAGGCCGTATCCGCGAACACAATCCGTGTCGCCACTTTTGTGGAACTCGCGAGTATTTTGTGCACGCTTGTCAGATTGCGACGAAACTTGCGCCACTGGACTCGTGGTAACACGCTGGTCCTGTGACCCAATTTTCACGCATTTCTGAGACGGTTGACCAGATCGCCAATTGGCGGGCCCCACAGTTGACTTTTTGGACCAAATTATGTTCGGCTCATCGGAATCCAAATTTGGACATACCGTTGGGATCGTATTGACATTTAGAATTGTTTGACCCATAGTTTGTCCCATTTAGAGACTGTTACCCTCGGCACGCTTTTCGGTGCAAAGTGGCCCACCTTTGGAACCCGCTTTGGCCCGGAAATGACCTTTTTGCCCCTGTGTCCAAATTGGACGTAAGGACAGGCGTTCCTAGCGGTTTGATACCTTCTGAGACTGTTGGTGATATTTATTACAGCTTTTGGAGTAGTCCCTACCGGATCCACAGATACCAGGACGACAGTTGATATTCAAACATCAGGCAAGTGTACCTTGCCAAACTCTGCAGCTTAGTTATTTATTTTCCTTGCTATATATATATTACTGTGCATGCTCAACCTAGGACCGTGTGACGTACTTAGCGTCCGATTATCAGTCGGGTGCCGACACTGTACGCAGTGTTGGGTAATGTCATCTAGATATGGACATACGTGACACTTTATCTTCTCGTACTTGTCTTACCAAGTACACTTGACCCAGGACACTGGACACTGATCATGAGACAGGATCTTCTCGAGATATTCGTGGTGATCCTGTATAGGATGCAGGACATATAGAGATACTATAATCTAGATACATTATGACTCGTGCATTAGTTATGACCCCGCGGACATGGACGTGAGACGTTATGTTCATGATTTGTGTGGTTACATTGGGTGGGGAGAGACACACAGACTACAGGCTGATCATATATATACACCCCTATTATCGTGAGGCACAAGACTCTATAGCCGAGCTTGGCCCATTACTCATTATTACTGCTGCTACCGGCTCCCCTACACAGAGCTTGTAGTATGCTTCAGCCTGAGTTCTAGTGCTGCTCTCATCTTGCATATCACTTAGCTGGTTATTTTAGTATTCCCTTATTGTTCCATCTATTGCTGGAGATACCCACAGGCTACAGGTTGATTATGTTATGCCGGCTACTCAGTCTCCCGCTGAGCTAGACCACCTCTTGACACCCCTGCTACCGGCTCCCCTTCACAGAGCTTGTAGTAGTTCCAACCTGAGTACTGTTGATATTCTCTCTTGCATTTTATACAGATGTTACATACTTACCCTGCTTATCTCATTATTTGCTGCACTGTTTATATTCTGGCTTGTATTATTTTCTGTACCTTGCTATGTCCCCTGAGGACCTGGATATGGATTTTGTCCCCAGATTTTGCAGAACAGGTTTACCCCGAGGTTTACGGGACCGCAGCAGGAGGAGCCGATCCAGGAGCTGTACCACTATCTGAGGGCGAGGTCTTAGCTGAAGACTTCTCTTGAGCATCCATGTTCATGCTCATATTTATTATTTATTTCCGTCTTTTCTTTTCTGGTCTGTAGAACCATTGTACTAGATATTTATCGGGTTGTTCCCCGAAGTACTTTGTGAGACTTGCTGATGATTTACATTCCTTATTTATTATGTGGATCATATTTTATATCTTGCGTGGATGAGATTAGTTGTGCCATGATTGTCGTAGACTTATTTTACAGCTTAAGTATGCCCTGATGGATCCATTATATTGAGTTGGTCTATCGGTGCGTACTGCTGGCCATTGCCACGTGTCTAGTCCCACGGTATTTTGGGACTGGGGCGTGACATGGTTTTTGTGGTGGCCCATGCAGGTCTACGACTAAATTGTTCGGTTTCAACTTAGGGACCGGACCAGCCTGCCCTAAGGATAGTATAAACTATAGGATCTCATCCATCATTTAACCATTTGTTGAACTCTATATCGAACTCGAAATTTGTTACTTGAACTGCATCCTGTATTGATTCCTCTGAGCGTTCTCATAGTTTATCTTTTGATTGCAGAGCAATGGATTCCGGGAACAGAGATGATTTTCCTTTGGAGACACCACACGACGCTGTGGTTACTTATGGAGATGAAGTGACACCAGGGGATGGTGGACGAGCATCACAGGGTGATCAAACCGGACAGCCTAATCCAAGGTTCCGGAGAGATGACATTCCACCACCACCACAGTTCACTCCCCAGATGCCAGTATTCCCGCCAGGACAAGCCATGGACGGGCAACAAATGTTCCAGATGATGTATGCTATGATGCAAGTACAGCAGCAGATTCAGCAAGAGGCCCATCGGCAGGAGGCCGAGTATCTGAGGACCAGCCTGGTATCCGCATTGGAGCAGGCTAATCCAGCAGCGAGGCGAACATCGACGGGATCTATCACCGACTTCCGTCATCTCAAGCCTCACACATTTTCTGGTAAAGAAGGGCCAACGGAAGTTCATGAGTGGCTCACAAACATTCAGCATCAGCTGGAAGCCGCTGAACTTCCAAGAGAGAAGTGGATGACTGCAGTCAGAATGCAGTTAACTGATAATGCGCACCACTGGTGGTTAGCAGAAGAAATGAGACTTGGACAGGACAGAGTCACATGGGAAGAGTTCTCCAGACTCTTCCAAGAGATGTACATCCCGGCAGTTGCACGGTCAGAGCTCAGGGACAAGTTCAACCGCCTCATCCAGGGCAGCATGACAGTGGAAGACTACAATTCTGAATTTATTCGCCTGAGCCGCTTTGCCCCGACATTGATTTCGACGGAGGAAGAGAAAGCGGAAAAGTTCTTTGACGGGTTGAAGTTCGAGCTTCAGAGATTGATTGGCTCAGTAGCACCTACAAATTATACTGATGTTCTAGCAGCAGCACGACGCATGGAGCGCGTCACTAGAAGGGAATCGAATCTGAAGAGGCCAAACACCTTCCCACCAACCAAGGCAGCACATGGAGATTCTGCAAAACGATTCCAGAGGAGTACGCCAGATAGAGCAGCTCACAGGGCCATATCCCTTCCTACTTGTCATCACTGCGGCAAGGTAGGACACATTGAGAGAGAGTGCAGGCGCAAGTTGGGACTCTGCCTAGCTTGCGGGTCCAACCAGCATCAGACCAGAGACTGCACCAAGCGCAGAGAGGGAGCACCGAGATTAGCTTTGCCTGCACCACAACCAGCTTACCCAGCAGTAGGAGCACAGCAGGCAGGAGTTGGAGGCGTCAGGCCACCAGCCCCAGGAGGGAATCAGCAGAGACCACCCCTGGCACCACAGGCAGCTTTATTTCAGCAGGCCCAACAGCAGCGAGGCCAAGCACAGGGGCGAGGACAGGCATTCACTTTAGTTGTTGAGGAGGAGGCTACAGCAGGCGAGGTCATCGCAGGTACTATTTTAGTAGCTTCATTACCTGCAGTAGCATTATTTGATTCTGGAGCATCGCATTCATTTATAGCAGCTAGCTTTGTAGCCACCCATAGAGTAGCTACCGCACCCCTCCCGAAGATGAAGAGGATTCTTACGGGAGGCGGTATTATTCCGGTTAGTGATGTCTGTAGATCATGTTCTGTAGTAGTTTGTGGAAGAGAAATGCGAGCTCAATTCCTAATCTTTTCCATGCCGGATTATGATGTCGTACTTGGTATGGACTGGTTAAGTCAGTACCATGCGACTCTTGATTGCCGACTTGGGCGGGTTATATTTAGACCGCCTGGACATCCAGAATTTGAGTTTCTTCGAGGAGCAGTAGAGCAAGGAGTTCAGCCTACTCTTAGGGTACTATCTGTAGAAGGGGAGACAGGTTACCCGAGAGTCATATCAGAATTTGTGGATGTATTTCCTGATGATCTTCCAGGTTTACCGCCTGATCGGGAAATAGAATTCACAATAGACTTAACTCCAGGAGCAGAGCCAATCACTTCATCAGTTTATCGGCTAGCACCTAAGGAGTTAGTGGAGTTGAAAGAACAGGTTGATGATCTCTTGGAGAAGGGTTTCATTCGGCCCAGTGTTTCACCTTGGGGAGCACCCATTTTATTTGTGCCAAAGAAGGATGGAACAGTACGGTTGTGCATTGATTATAGGGCACTAAATGCTGTGACCATCAAGAACAGGTATCCCTTACCACGCATTGATGATCTATTCGATCAATTGAGTGGTGCAAGGGTATTCTCGAAGATTGACCTTAGATCCGGCTATCATCAGATCAAGGTGAGGAAGGAAGACATCCCGAAGACAGCTTTCAGGACGAAGTATGGGCATTATGAGTTCTTGGTGATGCCGTTTGGTTTAACCAACGCGCCAGCAGTGTTTATGAGCTTAATGAACAGGGTCTTTCATCAGTTCTTGGATAAATTCGTAGTGGTGTTCATTGATGACATTCTCATATATTCCAAGAGCCCTGAAGAGCACGAGGAGCATCTCAGAATCGTGTTAGAGACCTTGAGGCAAGAGAAGTTATATGCCAAACTCAGTAAGTGTGAGTTCTGTATGGACAAAGTGCCTTTCTTGGGGCACATCATATCAGGAGAAGGACTTTCAGTGGATCCAGAGAAGGTTGCAGCAATAGAGACTTGGCCTACACCCACATCAGTTGCAGAGGTGAGAAGTTTTCTCGGACTTGCGGGATATTACCGAAGGTTTGTAGAGAATTTCTCGAGGATTGCAGAACCGATGACGAAGCTGACACGGAAGGACCAGGAGTTTATATGGACAGAAGACTGCCAGAAGGCTTTTGAAGAACTGAAGAGAAGATTAACAACAGCACCTGTCTTGACTCTTCCTTCAGGGTCAGGAGGTTTTGTTGTTTACAGTGATGCATCAGGCAGTGGACTAGGATGTGTTTTGATGCAACATGGCAAAGTCATTGCTTATGCGTCGAGACAGTTGAAGGTCCACGAGAAGAACTACCCGACACATGATCTGGAGCTAGCAGCAGTTATATTTGCATTGAAGATATGGAGACACTATCTTTATGGAGAGAGGGTAGAAATCTTTACTGATCACAAAAGTCTGAAGTGTGTGTATACTCAGAAGGAGCTTAACATGAGACAGAGACGCTGGCTGGAACTGATGGTAGATTTTGACATCGATCTGCAGTATCATCCGGGAAAGGCGAATGTTGTTGCAGACGCACTCAGCAGGAAGCCTATGGCTTATTTCTTGACGATGCAGCCCGAGTTATTGAGAGATCTACAGGAGCTACAGATAGAGGTCGTCTTACCGGGACACAATAGCTTGATGGCTAACCTTGAGATTCAGTCATCACTCGTGGAGAAGATTAAGGAGGCATTGCCCACCGATGCTAGATTCCGAAGGCTCAAAGAAAGGACAGAAGCCGGTATGCAGACAGGACTACGCATCCACGAAGACGGGACATTGAGGTTTGGAAACCGCTTGTATGTTCCAAATGGAGAATTAAGACAGGAGTTAATGACCGAAGCACATAGCTCTATGTACTCTGCTCACCCAGGAGGAACCAAGATGTACCGAGACTTGAGACAGTATTACTGGTGGCATGGAATGAAGAGAGAGATCGCGAGATTTGTGGCCAAATGCTTAGTATGTCAACAAGTGAAGGCGGAGCACCAGAGGACAGCAGGATTATTACAACCACTTCCGATTCCAGAGTGGAAGTGGGAGCACATCACTATGGACTTCGTCACGGGTTTTCCCAAGAGTCCAAGTGGGAGAGATGCAGTGTGGGTAATAGTGGACCGACTCACCAAGTCAGCCCATTTTATACCTTTTAGAGTGGGTCAGTCTACAGAAGCTTTAGTGGATTTATATATGAGGCAGATTGTGAGATTGCACGGCATACCAGTCAGCATTGTATCGGACAGAGATTCGCGCTTCACATCGCACTTTTGGAGGAGCATGCAAGAGAGTCTTGGTACTCGTCTGAAGTTCAGTACATCTTACCACCCGCAGACAGATGGGCAGTCAGAGCGTACTATTCAGACCTTAGAGGACATGTTGAGGGCTTGCATGTTAGACTTTGGAAGATCATGGGAGGACCACCTACATCTTGTAGAGTTTTCTTACAACAATAGCTATCAAGCGAGTATTCAGATGGCTCCGTTTGAAGCATTGTATGGGAGAAAATGTAGGTCTCCTGTGTATTGGAGTGACGTGGGAGAACGTCAGATTCTGGGGCCTGAGTTGGTGGTCAACACCGTAGAGACAGTCAAGAAGATTCAAGGACACTTGCGAGCAGCGCAAGACAGGCAGAAGCAGTGGGCAGACCTTCATCGTCGACCCTTGGAGTTCAAAGAGGGCGATCACGTCTTCTTGAGGATATCACCGACCAGAGGCACCATCCGATTCGGAGGGCGCGGCAAGTTGAGTCCAAGGTATATTGGACCATTTGACGTGCTCGAGAGAGTTGGAGAGGTGGCATATCGACTTGCGCTACCACCTTCACTGGAGGGAGTACATGACGTATTCCATGTGTCGCAGCTCAGGCGATATGTGGCAGACAGTAGTCATGTTCTCGACCATTCAGAGATCACCATTGGGCCGAGCTTGTCATACCAAGAGCAACCCGTGGGAATCCTTGATCGTCGAGAGAAGGTATTGAGGAACCAGTCTATTCCCTTGGTTCGCGTAGCATGGAGGCATGGCGCGCCAGGAGAATCAACTTGGGAGCGCGAGGACGACATGCGCAAGCGTTTTCCGAACCTATTCGCAGACCAAGGTATGAATTTGCATTGTTAATTTATATCTTATACCATCCTTGCATTCTATCGTGGCTTAATTTTAATTTCGAGGACGAAATTTTTATAAGTTGGGTAGAATGTAAAACCCCCTTCCCAGAAAATCGTATAAGCCCTTTATTTATTAATTATTAATTAAATTGTAGTAATTAGGTCCAAATAGGAGAAATAGATTTTTAATAATTTTTATGTTAGGTGTTCGGGCACTTAGATGAGTTATGGGACCTTCAGGAATTTTTAGGAATTTATTCCATGTAGGGGACCCTTGAGCAGTTGCTGGCCTAACGATGTGCAATACCCCATTATATAAATTTTCTTATGTGTGAAAAATATATATATATATATATATAAACAAATATATATGTATATATATTTTAATTAAAGAAAGAAAGAAAGAGAAAGAATTAAATAAGTTAATAGAATATAATAATAATAATAACAATAATAACAATAACCAATCAATGATATATTCCCACTCCTTAGAATATGCAATCCCTTACAGCAGCAGCGTGGAACTCATAGCAAAATTGCTAAACTTAAAGTGACCGGCCTTTATTAATGGTAACTCGAACCCTTCGGCGCAGACCCCAACCCGCCTCCAACTCTCTCTCTCTCCTAATTATATATATTATATATATATATAGTTAGCTCCCCAAAACCCTAATCTAAAAACTCCAGACTTTCCCTTCCCATCTAGAGCCGTCACCGCAGCCAGAGAAGCCTCCCCAAGCCATCCAACCACCCCGTCGACGCCGACATCGCGGACTGCAGATTCCCACTCGAGGCACCTTCGCTCCGGCGTAATTTCCCGTTGACTCGCTCGACCAAACGCGGATCCGTTTTCATAGGTATGATCTTCCCTTAACCCTCTCCAATATCTGTTTTATAGTCAACCTCGGAAAACGTGTGCCCCTAGGTGAAAAACAGCACCCAAGTCAGCGCGAGCAGACAGAATTCTGCAATCGCAGAAACTTGCGATGACCACCCATATTGTCGAGTTCGTATCTCCCACCACAGAGATCCGAATTCGACGATTCTTTTTGATACCTGTAGATTTCATGACCTAGTTTATTTTCTGTATTATAACTTTGTGCTATTAGTCGCTGTGGAAAAAATTGTAGTCGTCACAAAACTGCGCGCACCCACTTTTTACGGTTTTACAAAAGTTGGAGATCGGAGCGCTCCCCGCCAAACGGGACCGCCCCGCCATGTGCCAAGTGTACCGAATGGTGCACGCAGCATAATCGGACACGTGAAAATTTGTGGGGACTGATTTGGACGCGTGTGCGCGCCGAAATCAGGCCGTATCCGCGAACACAATCCGTGTCGCCACTTTTGTGGAACTCGCGAGTATTTTGTGCACGCTTGTCAGATTGCGACGAAACTTGCGCCACTGGACTCGTGGTAACACGCTGGTCCTGTGACCCAATTTTCACGCATTTCTGAGACGGTTGACCAGATCGCCAATTGGCGGGCCCCACAGTTGACTTTTTGGACCAAATTATGTTCGGCTCATCGGAATCCAAATTTGGACATACCGTTGGGATCGTATTGACATTTAGAATTGTTTAACCCATAGTTTGTCCCATTTAGAGACTGTTACCCTCGGCACGCTTTTCGGTGCAAAGTGGCCCACCTTTGGAACCCGCTTTGGCCCGGAAATGACCTTTTTGCCCCTGTGTCCAAATTGGACGTAAGGACAGGCGTTCCTAGCGGTTTGATACCTTCTGAGACTGTTGGTGATATTTATTACAGCTTTTGGAGTAGTCCCTACCGGATCCACAGATACCAGGACGACAGTTGATATTCAAACATCAGGCAAGTGTACCTTGCCAAACTCTGCAGCTTAGTTATTTATTTTTCTTGCTATATATATATTACTGTGCATGCTCAACCTAGGACCGTGTGACGTACTTAGCGTCCGATTATCAGTCGGGTGCCGACACTGTACGCAGTGTTGGGTAATGTCATCTAGATATGGACATACGTGACACTTTATCTTCTCGTACTTGTCTTACCAAGTACACTTGACCCAGGACACTGGACACTGATCATGAGACAGGATCTTCCCGAGATATTCGTGGTGATCCTGTATAGGATGCAGGACATATAGAGATACTATAATCTAGATACATTATGACTTGTGCATTTGTTATGACCCCGCGGACATGGACGTGAGACGTTATGTTCATGATTTGTGTGGTTACATTGGGTGGGGAGAGACACACAGACTACAGGCTGATCATATATATACACCCCTATTATCGTGAGGCACAAGACTCTATAGCCGAGCTTGGCCCATTACTCATTATTACTGCTGCTACCGGCTCCCCTACACAGAGCTTGTAGTATGCTTCAGCCTGAGTTCTAGTGCTGCTCTCATCTTGCATATCACTTAGCTGGTTATTTTAGTATTTCCTTATTGTTCCATCTATTGCTGGAGATACCCACAGGCTACAGGTTGATTATGTTATGCCGGCTACTCAGTCTCCCGCTGAGCTAGACCACCTCTTGACACCCCTGCTACCGGCTCCCCTTCACAGAGCTTGTAGTAGTTCCAACCTGAGTACTGTTGATATTCTCTCTTGCATTTTATACAGATGTTACATACTTACCCTGCTTATCTCATTATTTGCTGCACTGTTTATATTCTGGCTTGTATTATTTTCTGTACCTTGCTATGTCCCCTGAGGACCTGGATATGGATTTTGTCCCCAGATTTTGCAGAACAGGTTTACCCCGAGGTTTACGGGACCGCAGCAGGAGGAGCCGATCCAGGAGCTGTACCACCATCTGAGGGCGAGGTCTTAGCTGAAGACTTCTCTTGAGCATCCATGTTCATGCTCATATTTATTATTTATTTCCGTCTTTTCTTTTCTGGTCTGTAGAACCATTGTACTAGATATTTATCGGGTTGTTCCCCGAAGTACTTTGTGAGACTTGCTGATGATTTACATTCCTTATTTATTATGTGGATTATATTTTATATCTTGCGTGGATGAGATTAGTTGTGCCATGATTGTCGTAGACTTGTTTTACAGCTTAAGTATGCCCTGATGGATCCATTATATTGAGTTGGTCTATCGGTGCGTACTGCTGGCCATTGCCACGTGTCTAGTCCCACGGTATTTTGGGACTGGGGCGTGACACCTGCAATTCCCACTGAGGTCAGAGCTATAATTGGAGCCAGAACCACAGGCAAGTGTACCTTGCCGAAGCTTGGGTGGGGAGAGTATTACCATATCAAAGGCTGGTTATATTATAAATATTATCATCTGGAGGTGTCTTAGTCTTTGATACAGAGCTTTGGCGCAAGTTCTGGCCCTTCGAGAGAATACTGCTATAGGTTTCTTCGACACTGATCCTATAGTAGTCTCAGCCTGAGTATGATTAAAACTCTCACTTGCATATCACTTAGCTGGTTATTTATTTACCCTATTGCTTCATTTATTGCTGCACTGCATTTATTTTGGCATGAGTTATTTTGTACCTTGCTATGTCCCCTGAGGACCTGGATCCGGATTATGTCCCCAGGATTAGCAGACGAGATTTACCCCGAGGTATACGGGACATGAGCACTTCTCGGAACAGTACCAGACCCTGAGGACAAGGTGATCGCTGAGGATTTTTCTTGAACATCTGCTTCTCTATGCTCAGTTTTTAATGGTAGTTAAACTCTTTTATTTCTTGTTTAAGTGAACAATTATAACAGACTTAATATCGGGTTGTTCCCCAATTTTATTTACTTGTGACTGGATGATGTTTATTTTATTTTGTTGATATTACTGTATTCATTCTGTGGATGAGACTAGTAGACCCTGATCGTTGTAATACAGCTTAAGTATGCCCCGATGGATCCATTAAATTGGGTTTGTCCATCGGTGTGTGCTACTGGCCATTGCCACGTGTCTAGTCCCTCGATATTTTGGGACTGGGGTGTGACAGGGTTTTTGTGGTCGCCCATGCAGGTCAACGACTAAAATTGTTCGGTTTCAACTTAGGGACCGAGCAAGCCTGCAATAAAGATAGGATAAGTCATAGGATCTCATCCACTTGCTTGAATCGTTCTTGATATTTATATCGGATTCAAACTAATTTCTTGACTTGCATCCTGCCTTGTTTCCCTTGTGCGCCTTTTATAGTTTATTTTGGATGCAGAGTAATGGAATCACAATCAAGCAACGAGACTCCTGCAGGAACACCACAAGGTGCTGTGGCCACCCACGAAGATGAAGTGACACCGGAAGATAGATGTCAATCAACTCAACAAGGCAATCAAGTAGATCAACACTCTTCCAGCAGGTCCAGCAGCAGCAGAGGAATCGACTACAAGGACGTGGACAAGCCTTCGCGATGACCTTGGAAGATGCACAGAATCATGGAGTAGCTAATGCGCGTAAGTTTTTGTAGTTTTATGTTTCTAGTATTGCTTTAGTTCGTGCCCGTTGGTTCGTGACCTTAGACTTAACCTGATAGTTTTAACTTGCTAATAATTGATAACCTAGTATATTTTTAAGTGATAACCTAGTTTTCTAAAAAATTGTAGTTTTCTAGAATTTCTTCTGGAAATTGCGTAATTTCCATTGCTTAGGGAAATAATTTTTTCTATGTGTTTTCTTAAATCCTCAACCTTGATCTCCTTAATCGTGATATGCTTCGAATAATGTTGCAACCGTGTCATCTCTGTTGACCGGTTATTCTTTGATTGCGAGGACGCAATCCTCTTAAGGGGGGTAGATTGTAAACCCCCTGATTTTTCAGAATTTTTAAAATGGATTTGTTCACAATTTTCCGTAATGTTTAGAATTTTTCTCTAATTAAAACTAAGATATTTTGAATTTAAATGAATTTTAAATGTTATTATATAATATTAAAATATTATGGAAATAATATTTTCTGGTGTAAAATGAAAAATTAGACATAGGGTAATTTTTTGGGAATTTATTGGACCCCGAAAATATTTTTAAAGCCCTAAAAACTAATTAATTAATAAACCAAATAAAATCCTGAATTGAACCCGGTTTATTTCAAATAAACCAACCCAAACCAACTCAGACCCGGTTCAATTAAACCAAACCGAACCCTGTGGGTCGGATTCGGGTCTAACCCGCCGACCCGAACCCGCATACCCAAACCCGCTTAATGCTTAGCGGATCGGGCCGGATCCACCGCCCGACCCGACCCGTCACCGACCCGACCCGGGTGAACAGTGCCCCAGCCCCTTTCTTCTCCCCCGACGCTTCAGCTCGCCGTCGGCAGTTACGCCGTTGGCCGCCGCCTCGCGTCCCCGCCGCTCAGCTTCAGCTCCCCGCAACCGCCCGCCGCTCCGGTTCCCCTCCCCGTACCGGCCGCCTCTCCCTCTCCCTCGGTCCCCTATAAAATCCGCCTCCGCCGGTGACCTAACCCCCTTGACCCGTCGTCCCCGGCCAACCCTCTAGCTCTTCCCTCCAGCTTCGCCACCCGAGCCTCCACCGTCCTCCGCCCCGACTCCGACCTACATCTCCGCCCAGCCGCCCCGACTTCGGCCCGCAGCAGCAGCAGCCGAGCCCTAGCCCCCAAGCCCCGCTGCCCTGACCTATCTCCGGCCGCCTGAGCCGCCACCGGCGCAGCCCGACCTCGCCGCTGCCACACCCGAGCCGCCTTCCTCCGGCGAGTCCACCCAGCAGTCTCCGGACACAGAACCCAGCAGCACCCGGACACATCCAGGACACAGATACTGTGTCGAGTCGACATGAGGACACGTGAAATTTGGTTTCGCGAAGCCCTGTTCAGGTAACCCGTTCTCTCTCCTCGTTGCTCTATTTTCTGTTCCGTTAGTTGTGACACATAGACTGTGTAACCCTCTCGATGCCCGTACAACCCGCTCGGTGCGTCGTGTCCTGTGGTGATCGCAAACCGCGATCCAAAAACAGGAAAACTAGCACCCCGATTTCCCCCAGAACTGAGTGTGCCCCGCCACATGGGATGACTTGGTCGTGTGCAGTCTTCACCGAAACGTGCGCGCCGTTGATACGGACGTGCGAGATTTCGCAGAAGTTGATTTGGATGTGCGTGCACACCGGAATCAACGCGTATCCGCCGACAACGTCCCGTATCCGCCTGTTCTGGATCTCGCTGTAGCTTAGTGTACACATGTCGGATCGAAACGAAACTTACGCCATTGGACTCGTAGCAATATGCTGGTCCTGTGACCCAAGTTTGGTTCAATTCTGAGAACGTTGACAAAATCGCGTATCGTGGGCCCCACGGCTCCACTTGACGGGCGATTTTGTGATCGGCTCATCGGAATCCAATTCTGGAAGTTCTGTTGGGTTCGTATCATCGTTCTGAACTTGTTGACACTAAGTTTGACGAATTTGGAGATCTTTGATTCTGACACATTTTTCGGTGCAAAGCGGCCCACATGTGGACCCCGCTTGGACCTAAAAATGTCTTTTTTTCTCCTGTGTCCAAATTGGACTCAAGGATAGGCATTTCTAGCTATTTGATAATTTTTGGATCTGATGGTGATATTTATTTCAGCAACCGGAGCAGTATCTGCAATTTCCACTGAGGTCAGAGCTATAATTGGAGCCAGAACCACAGGCAAGTGTACCTTGCCGAAGCTTGCAGTTCTTGTTACATAATTCCTTGTCTTATTTATCTGTTATACATGCTTAACCTAGGACCGTGTGACTTACTTAGCGTCCGATTAAAAGTCGGGTGCCAACACCGTACGTGGGGTTGTGTAAGATCAACTAGAGATGGATATCGTGACATTTACATTTTCGTACTTGCCATATCAAGTACATTATACCCAGGACACCTGACACGAATCATGAGACAGAATCTTCCTGAAATATTCAAGATGATTCTGTATAGGATACATGTTTATGACATATACATCTTTACATGCTTAGATTTTATCCTGACTTGTTGCATTAGTTTTGATCATGCGTAACATGTACATCGCGAACTGTGACGTGAGATTACATTGGATGGGAAGAGTATTACCATATCAAAGGCTGATTATATTATAAATATTGTCATCTGGAGGTGTCTTAGTCTCTGATACAGAGCTTTGGCGCAAGTTTTGGCCCTTCGAGAGAATAGTGCTATAGGTTTCTTCGACACTGATCCTATAGTAGTCTCAGCCCGAGTATGATTAAAACTCTCACTTGAATATCACTTAGCTGGTTATTTATTTACCCTATTGCTTCATTTATTGCTGCACTGCATTTATTTTGGCATGAGTTATTTTGTACCTTGCTATGTCCCCTGAGGACCTGGATCCGGATTATGTCCCCAGGATTAGCAGACGAGATCTACCCCGAGGTATACGGGACATGAGCACTTCTCGGAACAGTACCAGACCCTGAGGACGAGGTGATCGCTGAGGATTTTTCCTGAATATCTGCTTCTCTATGCTCAGTTTTTAATGGCAGTTAAACTCTTTTATTTCTTGTTTAAGTGAACAATTGTAACAGACTTAATATCGGGTTGTTCCCCAATTTTATTTACTTGTGACTGGATGATGTTTATTGTATTTTGTTGATATTACTGTATTCATTATGTGGATGAGACTAGTAGACCCTGATCGTTGTAATACAGCTTAAGTATGCCCCGATGGATCCATTAAATTGGATTTGTCCATCGGTGTGTGCTGCTGGCCATTGCCACGTGTCTAGTCCCTCGATATTTTGGAACTGGGGCGTGACATAAGCCGAGGAGTAAAACTGTAAAGGGACTTACCGAGTGACACAATCTAGGGTCGTGCAGTGTGGCAAGCGAAGAAGTGCACTACGAAGAGTGTAATGTTCATATCGTTCTACTCGAGGCATAGCGGGGTCTAGTTACACAAGACAAATGTAGCATGTGAGGGTCTGATTATAAGCAATGTTTCATTTTCATGTTCTAACACATGCAATATAAGTTAGGATTATTTCCTTAGTTAGGTGCGTTGTATTCTTCTTAGCATGCAGGGGTGATTCACCTAGCCACTAGCATGAAACGTCCATATTTTAAGTGTGCTGGCTAAGCAAAGACAAGTTCATCGTAGCCACCTACCTTAGCGATGATTTGCCTCGGTCGAGCGATACTCCTAGCGAGCCTTTTGAAGCCTAAGCCGGAGCTCCTAAAGGGCCAAGTCTGGAAATTCTTTTGCCTCAAACGAGTATTCTCTCTTAGCAAAGCGGGTCGGGACGTTGCACTTTTGCCGTTTGAATGGCAGCCCGCTTGAGCGGAGCGGGTCATTACACCGCCCCCACCCTCCCCTCCTTCTCCGGTCGCCCCCGACAAACCCCCAATGGCCACCCCTTCGGCCGCGCCCGCCCGCGCACCCCCTCCCTCCCCAGACGCGTACCGCCCTCCGCTGACCCCCGTGCGCCACCCTCCGCAGCACGACTACCAGGGTGCACGCGCCTCCCCAGCGCGTCGACCCCTACGCACGTCTCCACAGCGCGTCGCGTGCAGCACTCCTGCGCGGGCGCCTCCGTCGCGCGCCACATGCCGCCCCTCGCAAGGGTGCCTCCGCGCACGCGTCCCCGCGACCCCGCTCGCGCGTCCCTGCGACCCCTCCGCCGCTGCTGCTTCCCCCCTCCGGTCTTCTACTTCCAGCCAAAACAAACCCTAATCCCCAAACCCAACACATTCCCCCTAACCCCCTACTCCATCGCCAGCGTCGTCGAGGCGGTGGAGCCCATCCGCACCTCCTCCTCCATCGACGCCAACGAATTCTCCTCCTCCCCCGACGTCGTCCCCACCCAGCTGGCGAGAATCCGCGCGGTGCCGAGGCCAGCTTACGGCGCTGGGTCCGACCAACAGTTCGTGCTGCGGCGGCGGCAAATGCGGGTCGAGATGGAGGCGTGGGAGCAGGCGGCGAGGGAGTACAAGGACCTACGTGGGAGCAGGCGACGTGGGAGCAGACGTCGAGGGTAAAATGGTAATGTAGTGGGGTGTGTTTAGTATTTTGGTAATTTTAAATTAGTTAAATTTATATGTGTTTAACATTTAGAATATGTTAAGTAGAGGATGAGATATGTATAGTCCGATCCAAACAATTTATGTATTGCCTTTAGAATTTTTTTACCCTTAATATACCAACACATGCAAATAGATAGGTTGCCAATAAAATAAACATTTTAATCATTTATACTTTATACTGTCATAATTTACCAAACACTAAAATATACGAACGAAGGGATAAAATGTCGTCCAATGCCGTCCACCCTCACAACTAGAGAATCCTATATTTATTTTCTGTTAAAGTTTTATTTATTAATTATTTATTTTCCTCCAAAACTATTTTTTTCAATAGAACGAAAATAAAAATGGGGGCGGTGGCACTATATAATGCTCTCAGCATCCAAAGACTGAGCCCATCATCATTCCCAATTTTTTCTCCGCCTCCATTCTCTCTCCTCCTCGGCGGCGGCGTCAGTAAAAGAACCGTCGGCAAAAGCTTCAGCAGCAGCAGCAGCAGCAGCAGAGGCGGAAGTCCGTCCATCACTGCGATGCCTGCTTCTGCTCCTCCGAATCGCGAAGAAGAGGAGAAGAGCATCTCCTACGCCGGCGCCGGCTCCTTCCGGCTCACCGAGAAGACCTTCCTCGCCTCCCTCATGCCGAAGAAGGAGATCGGCGCCGACCGGTTCCTCGAGTCCAACCCCCACTACGACGGCCGCAGCGTCCTCATCGCCATCTTCGGTAGCCGCCTCTCTCCTCCCTCTCTCTTCTTGGAACACGACACGGACACGGCGACACGATGTTGATTTTTGGCGTGTCGTAGTGTGTTTTGTGGGTGTCCTTTGTTGCGTCGTCCTATTTGTATCGGACAATGGACTTGGGGATTTTCGGAGCGTCCTGTGCTGGTGTGGTTTGATCTCGTATGAGACTCTTCTCGAGCGTCCTTGATTCAGATCAGTTGATCTGAAGGTTGCAGAAACCCTATTGTTGCTAGGCAGCGTGATATGTCGTCTATTCTTTCCGATCCACGTCGGTATACTCTAAATTGCACCCAGTGGCGGACGCAGAAAATTAAAAGGGTGGGGGTGGGGGTTCACCTCAAATATAAAAAAAGTCTTAAATTTTTATAAATAAAGTTCGCTATATCAAATTTTTTGTTAAAAATAAAAATTATAAGGAAAAAGAAAAACATATGTATATAGAAATTAAAAATTACAAATTTTGGAAGGGGCAAATCATTAAATTGATGAAGATAATTTAAAAAGAACAGAAATATTTAACTGGGAACTAAAAATTCAGTGGAGGTAACTATCCCCTCTCACCTCCATGTAGGTCCGTCCATGATTGCATCGGTCTATCGTATTCAGGGACGAAAATGGGTCAAATGTGGCCCGAGTAAATAACCCGATCTGATCCTAACATGATAGGGCTGCAAACGAGCAGAGGAGCTCGCAAGCTCGACTAAGACGACTCGGTTCCATTAACGATCCGAGCTTGAGCATGAAAATGAGCTAGATTGCATTAACGGGACTAGCTTAAGCTTGAGCATAGGAAGCTTGAGCTCGTGAACAAGCTCGACTCGTAAAGCTCAACGAGTACTCGGCTCGAGCCAATTTTTTTTTTTGGCTTGGCTATGACTGGACTCCTCATGAGCCGACCTGTATATAATCATCTAAGTTTCTAGATTTGGATGTCAAACTGTCATGAAATTTATGACATATCATAACTTTTAGTCCCACATTGGCCGGGAACAAAAATGTCCATACTTATCGTGAATTATGTTGTCATAGGCGTCGTTTAGGCATACAGGTAAAAACTTACCGCCTCGATCTGAATAATTTTTTCATGGTTGTGCGTGGTGGTCTAGGGGCGCATAAAGCGCCTAGGCGGTCGCCTAGGGTCATATATATATATATATATATAGGAAAAATATATATGTATAACAGTGAAGTACCCAAGTTCCAATACGATGGCTAGGCGGCACCTAGGCGAGGCGGGAGGCATGTCGTCTCGCCTCACCTAGTACCCATAACAACATAGATCATGAAAGAAATTTAAATTGCCATGTATATGAAGCCCATGACTCGAGCCAAAACAAGTTGAAATCTGCTCGCAAGCAGCTCGACTCGTCGGCTCGCGAGCAATGCGAGCCGAGCGTGAACATCTTGTAAGCTTGGGCTCGAGTTCGGTGGATAAGTACCAACCCTAAACAAGTTGAGTTTGAATATGCAAAGCTCGGCTCAACTCGGCTCGATTGTAGCTCTATCGACATATTTGTGAAATGGGTCAGATAGGCATTTTTTTTTAGCTCGATTAAGTATAGGGACGGGTCTTGGATACTAGTTGGCATGACCCTAACTCGACAAATACCCTACCATGCCCTATACTCGACCTCTTGAAAGCTCACTACTTGTCAGCCCTACCTACCCAATGTATCATCATCATCATCCACGCCTTCTCCCGGGTTGGTTCGTACCTACCCAATGTAAATATCCAAAGTTTGTAAAGCTCTATCATTTTCCATTCTGAGTTCGGACAGCGAGAAAATGAACCATAACCCAACTGGATATCACGATGACGGTCATGGAAGAAAAGAGAGTCTCCTACACATAAAGAAGAATAATTATTCCTTTTGCAATTTGAAAGATGAGATGGCTTGCTAACAATCTTAAAATTGTAATTTATAAGAAAATGATATATATACTTGTGCACTTGTAAAAGTAAAGTTCTCTGTCTTCTAACTAATATTTTGACTTGTAGTATATTCTATAGCTTTATAAATTATAAGAAAAGGAAGACCTTCCATTCGTTAGTGTTGTTAGTAAAGGATTGGATTCTACATGCACATATGGATTTCAAGTTGTTATGAGATGTTTATCGTTATTGCATTTATTTGGATTATCACAAAAAGCCAGGTGGATTAATTTTTTAACCCCAAATATTTTTGGCAGGCTATGGCCTATGAACCTTGCCTGGCCCTACTCGATCAGACCCATTATTATCTCTAACTTAACTGTACAGTATGACAGATCCGTTTTGTCATAGAAAGACAGCGCTATGCATATGACTGAGTTTCAACTGTGTAATTAGGAGTTTTTTTTTTGTGAACCAACGGAGAGAGTAAAGGTCATCAACAAGGTTCACGGTATCCAAATCTGTTTCGGGCCCTTCTTATGTGATATCGGTGGTTTCAATAGTTTCGGAGCAGAATTTTGGAGTTCTTTGTTTCGGAAACGCAAAATAATAATGATACTACTACTACTAATAATAATGAAAATCTAGATAGTTCATACATTTAAGCATAATTTTATGTATTGTTTGTTATTTCTTGTTAGCTTTCAACGAATAATATTAAGATTGATGGATGGTGTGAATCTAAATATACAACTGATGATGACATCGTACCGCGCGCACGAAATTTTCGACACGTATACAGGCACATGAAGCATCTCAGAAAAGATCCATTGCTGTTCATGTGGTTTTGAGTTTGAGTTGACATTTTATTAGGTTTATTTTAGTCCTACGTTACTTGTGGAGAGTTTGTTTCTTTTTTGTTCACATCTTTAGTCCCACATTGTCTGTGGGTTAGCATTTTGCTCTTTTGTATGCCTATATATAGGCTTGTTCTTTTCATATGAGATCATCAAATAATCAATGAAAAATTGTGAGAAACAAATTCTTGCGATCTATTTTTTTGGGATTAGAGTGTGAAACATAATCTCTCCCCCTCTCCCCTTCCTCCCTGGGAGTGTGAAACCCTAGGGTGGTCGTTCGTCGAGCGTCCTCGACTTCCTCCTATCTCCAACCTCATCGCCAAGCCGTCCTCCATCCGATCCAGGCGGTACCAGCAGCTCCCCGCTGTCCTGTCTCCCGTCCCGGTCATCCGTCTTCCTCCCTTGGTGCAACAGGTATTCTGCTGTCAGGCCGAACGCCGTCAGGCTGTCCGCCGTCAGGCCGCACGCCGTTAGTCCGTTCGTCGCCAGTCCGCCCGCACTCAGGCCGTCCGTCTACCGTCGATCGTAGATCCATCAACCAACATCCGCATTCCTATCTAAAGATCCAGGTGCACCATTCCAACTTCTCTAATATTTGCGAAATCATCACTGTTAGGAGAAAAGAATCTCTTTAATATTTTCAATCATTTATGACTGTTATCCTGCTTTGATTATGAGGAACGGATTTGCTTGATAAAAGACATTATATTTACTAAAGAACTGAATATTAAATTTGGAACTAAAATTGAGTATAATTTATTACATTAATTTTCTAATGAATCATGAATACAATATTTGCAAATATGATTGTGGTTCTTCTTAAAAAGTCATTGAGATCCCAACATTGAACTTTAAGTCTTCTGCTTAATTAGTTGTTCTTTATAACTTGTCATTGATTCTCGTTCATTCTACTGATTTTCATAACATGCACAACGTAGAGACATAAATTAGAGTTAATCAAAACATGTATTATATCAACAACTCCGATAAATGGAATGGTTACAATGTGGCGATAAGGAATCTTACCGACATTTTGTCTGTTCGACATGCTAAATCATTGTGTCAACACCGTTTCTCCATATTTCTCTATTTTCTTTATAGTTCTGTCTTTTGCTGAATTAATGAGAAAGAGAGTAAATGTTCGTATTCGTAGCGGTTAGCGGCCAGTATTGGATTGGACAGGCCAAAAAAGTGAAAACCATATGTCTAGACCGATACTTTGAACCTTTGTCATCAGCTTAAGTCAGTGTATAGACAACTTTGTATGCGGTCTAAATCATCTGATCAAGTCTGAAATGACCATCTCATAATTTTCAGAAGAAAGCAATTAATAGTATGGATTTAGAGCTGCCTATTAATAATTTGGGAATTAATGTTAGTTGACTAAACCAATTACAATAAACTATAACAGTTTACTATTAGATATATGCAAACAGTTTTACTAAAATGTTCATTGAGTTTTTTGCTGTACTGCAGATTCTGGTGTTGATCCAGCTGCTGCTGGCTTGCAGGTGACATCGGATGGCAAGCCCAAGATCATAGACATACTAGATTGGTAATCCTAACATTTTATTATTTTATAGTTGAGGATTCCAGAGGGTTCTGTAATTCTTTATGCCTGTTGGTGTTTTAAAGTTGTTTTTGTTAATTATGGTTTTTGCACAGCACTGGAAGCGGTGACATTGACACTTCCAAAGTAGTGAAGGCAGATTGTGAAGGTTATATTGCCGGGGCATCAGGTTGGTTGTGCTGTTACCTTTTATGATTGCCACAAATGAGGGGAAATGTTTTGTTAGGATTTAAACATACTTTCTTTTGTCCCAGTAGGGTTAACTCAAGGTGATAACGTTACTTATTTTGAACTTTGATTTTGTCAATAAGAAAATGGTTGCTTTCATTAATCCAGTTAGGGACCTTATGTTTGACGTACGAAGACATGGGTATGCTCTGTTTTATTTGTTTGGAAGTGTTGTGGGGATTGATGACTGATAATTCAGATGTTAAGGGCTGAAGAGGAGATTATTTTATAGAATCAAGATATCTGTGAAAAGCTAGATGGATTTTTTTTTCTTTCAATAATTGGATTGTTTTCAATATAAGCGAAAGTATGCCACTTAAATTGTTATTTGGAAGGGGGCGCCTCAAATCTCTAACCATTTCAACATAAGTCCTTCTGTCAGCTTCTGTCCAAGTTATGGTAACTTTACTCTATAGTTAATGTTAACCATATTACATAAATGATTTTTTTATTCGTAGGGCTTGAAAGGAAGGATTTGGGTTTATTAGCTTTGAGGTTGAATAAGAGGAGGGAATGCAATGACAAAGGGAAACAGGGGCCACCGAGAGTGGTTATTTGGATTTGGGTTTCTTGAATTTAGGATGAAGGATCGGAGGAGGAGGAGAATGAACGAGGGAGGAGCATTGACACTGGTTATGGAGGAGGATTGGTGGTTGTCTTGGAGAAGAAGAAGAAGAATGGGTTTGGATTGGAGACAGAAAAATGGGTTAAGGTTTGATTGGTTTGAGGAAGGAGAAGAAGAGCACAATGATCAAAACTATGATGTTCAAAAGTATCCTTAAAGGCTCTCCTCCCGAATAGCAAGATTCAAGGAGCTTTTGTTGAAATGATCAAGATTTTAGGGGCTTATATTAACCCCCAACAACCCACCCACTCCCCCCCCCCCCCCCCCCCCCCCCCCCCCCCGCCACACACACACACACAGATTTTTTTTTTTAGGAGAAGATAGACAGTTCTACAATTAGACAAAAAGCAGAGAAGAGGAGATAAAGAGAGAGAACAACTTTTCCAGTGCTGTAACTTGCTTATTTACTGTATTAAAGTTCAAGATAAAAAAAAAATCGTTTTTTCCCTTTACAAGTGCATAATGAAAAAAATACGAATTTGACCAAATTAGGAATGTCGTACCGAAGATTTACAATGATGAATGATGTAGAGCACAGGACTAAGTAGAAGAATAAAATTTCACAATTTAGTAATGAAACTTTATTTTCATTTGAATTTGATAATTGGATTATGGATTTACATGATCAACAGAAATAACAAAACCTTGTTAAACTGAAACTGCTTTCAGCTCATAATGATGGATTTGGACCTCAATTTTGTGCCAAGGGACTCGTGCTCCATAATCCTCTAATCAGCCACCTTCACAGCTACATTTTGAGTCACACTTATGATGTTGCCAACCTAATTCTGCTTGCCACAAAGTCACTATAGCCACTGTTCTTTATTTTTGCGGATTTGTTTATTTTCTGTTAGAGGTATTGTATAACGTGTGATCAATATCTTGATAACCAAAATAATAGCTTGTATATGTCTCTTTCAACATTTTAAATATACTTCTGAATCATTGATATCCTTCTTTTACTGGTTTGAAATGACAAATTCATCCAAGTACCAATAGTCATTCAAAGATAAACACCTTCTATACCAAATTGATAGATTCACAAAACATGGAAAAGAAAATATATCGTGTCTCCATAATCTCATTACATTCCAAAACACTGAAACTATCATCATTATTCAAAGTAGCAAACCATCTACCATCAGAAGTGGTAGTCTAGAGTCTAGACGAAGAGCTATTTTGATACAATTTTGCTATATATATTAGCATTGGTCTTTATGACATGAAATGAAAGAGTGAGAAATAATGACATTCCCAAATTCTAGAACATTATAACTACAACAACAACAACAACATCAAGGCACTTATCCCAAAATTTTGTGGTTTGGTTTGAACCTTTTTTTCTTCCTTTCAGGTTGGATAAGGGCCAGTCCTTTGTAACATCAATCGTATCCTTATTTAAAACCTCAATCCAAGTTTGTTTAACCCTACTTAGTTCTAGCATGTCCTTTGACTAGTATCTTATCCCTCCTCCTAATTGGCACATATATGGTCTATGTTTAGGGGCAACCAGTTCGTGATCAGTAGGGGTCAACTCGATCTATTAATGTTCAATCCAAACCAATGTTCTAAAAATCTGCCTAGGCGGCCGTCCACCGCAACGAAAACCCCATATTCGGCCATCCCAGGCGGCTAGGCGGGAAATAAAAAAAATTCAAATTTCAAAATTTTTAAAAAAAAATGCAAATTTCAACAAAAAATTCAAAAATATTTTTTTTTCCAAATTTGGGGACAAATTCAAAAGAAATATTTTTTTTTTTCAAATTTAAGAAAAAATTTCAAAAAATTTTAAAAAAAAATCAAAATTTCCAAAGATTTTTTTCTTTTCTGTGTGGCACTTAGTTGCTAGGCGGCTCTCCGCCGCACCGAGGCCGCCTAACGATTTTTAGAACATTGACCCAAACCTGACATATTTAAGACTTTAAGGTTCACCCCTTTAGTCTAGATCCGGGTTCCACCCGACAAACAATGTGTTGACCATATTCGACTCGTTTGATTCATTTTGTTGACAGGCGGTTGGACTGGACTGACATGGCTAGCCTTTTGCTATAGAAACACCAATTAAATAAATACTTGAATTGTGAAAATGAGAAAAACCAATGGCCAAACCTTTCTCCAATATCAGATCGCACAATTGATGCCTTAAAAGTTCGAGAACCAAGTACCACACACAAGAAACTGTCCATGCAAAACCGAGAATTTTCAAGATGAAAAAGGACCATGATCATGCACACAAATGAGAGAAAGGAAGCAATAGTCCATTCTTGAAATTTTGCCTACTAGAAAGTTAGAAACACAAAGTTAAGGAGGACTTGGATACTTTCCTCTCTCTCTCTCTCTCTCTCTCTCTCTCTCTTCAAATGCCCATATAAAAGGTTTCTTTCAAATGATCGGGCATGTAAGAGGCACTAAAGTTTCGTCAAAGGATCGTCTCTACCGGTGGCTATGGTCGGAGAAATAGATAATGTGAATTATGACTATTGATTGAGAATGTGGGATGATGTAATGATTACTAAATAATCAAACTTCAAAATTGTATTATAGCCTTGAGAAGCAGAGAATGTGAACTAGGGCTGTGGAATTGAGATAATATAAAGTTCATCGCCACCTCAATTATAGTTTGACCAATTTACTGATCGTGTTAGATGTGTCGACCTTTTTATAAGTGAATCCATTTATACTTTGCTGAAACCCATTTATAAAGGAAGATTAGTGGCCAATAATCACATTGGCTCAAACTTGCCACCTTTACCTATGTTCCATATGCCAAAAATCGTGTTTAGATGGGTCGACCTGTTTATAAGCAAACTCGTTTATACTTAGCCGAAACCCATTTATAAAGGCGGATTGGTGGACCAATAATCATGTTGGGTCGAACTTGCCATCCTTACAAATGTTCCATATGCCAAAACGTCATGAGATGATTTTCGCTCATCTTATCCTTAATTGATGCCGCCTCCGTCTTTCCACCGATGTACTCACTTCTTATCCGAACTTTCAATGTATTAGCACTCATCCTTCTTAGCATTCTCATTTCAACTACACGCTCATATTCTAGACATGTTTTTTAATCGCCCAATACTCCGATCGATGAAGCATGACTTGTCTTATAGCTTTCTTATATAATTTTTCTCGCAGCTTTAACCTTGTAATTCTGGAACACTAGAACTGTTGAACAAAATATACTCTACAAAAAAACTTAAAGAGCATAATATTTTAATCATTTTTCTCTTTTCATTTGAACACATATAATATCTCTACTCTTCTTAAGTTAATTTGAAAATCATACACAGATAATGTTAAAAGCAATAAACAATCTTCTTTCTCCTCTTTGACGTTGCATTATACTTTTATGTGAAATTGGAAGTACGTCTTTTTTGGTTAGGGCTATTAGAATACCTACTATATTAGCTAACATATCTGTACATTCTATAGTTCATGTAGTAATTTTGCATCGCACAGTGGTAATATCATTGTTATCATCAGACTCTATGATTGATTGTTTTTTAAGGACAGGTGGAAGCCCCCTCCCTTCACATTTTACCTGTTAAAGGTCCAATGAGTTTTGTTTTGTCCTGCTCGCCTTCCCTTATATCTTTTTGTTAGTGGACTAGTAAATATTTGGTGATGAAAATGGAATCATACCTTTGGTGCTATAGCTCTATTATGGATTGCTGGGTCAAGCTTTATATTTAGTTAATAAAGTATGTATGAGAGTTATTTTACCATAAGAGTTGTTATTCTTTATTTTTCTTATTTAGAGAAAGGTTGGAAACATGGAATCAAGGAGTTCCCAGCCATATTTTTTATTAAAATTGAAGAAAATATATAAAGGGTACATGGAGCAACATGTCATCTACATGAACATCATGTTCTAAATTGTCTTCCAGGAATGAACACAGCTGGGTAATCATGCGATGTAAAGTTGATATAAAGATATTGTACCATTCAAAATCGTCCTAAAGCAGTCGCGTGTGATGTAGAAACAACTCCGTTCCAAAGATGAAATTTAGACAAACTTTTGGATAATCTCATTCTCCTTTGAAGATTTATCTTTGAGAGTTCTTTGGTTTCTCTCATCCCAAATGCACTATAAGAACGTCACAACTGCATAATCCTATGGAGTTCTATGATTCTTCTGAACAAGATAAATCTTCTAGAAATCCCAACATTCTTTGATACTTTGAGGAAATTGTGATAGATTGAAACGATTAATGATTTTCCCTAAAGCAATTTGACAGTTGGACAAGCAAAGAATATATGAGTGCAAGTATCTTCATCAGCTGCACAAAGAATACAAAAATTGCATAGAGAAAGCCTCTTCTTTGCAATTGCTGTAATGTGAGAATTTTTTCATTTTGAAACAAGCCACCCAAGAAATTTGACTTTAAGAGGAGGAGAGGCATTCCATACGATATTGACATAATTTCAAGTAATACCTGTAGAATTGAGATATGAGCACATATATTTAACATTGTAGCTCCAATCAGTTTCCTAATATCCTCATCCTCCGAAGGACTAAAAAAGATAGAGAAAGATATAAAATTCAAAAGAAAGAGCGTCTGTAATAACTGGTCTAAAAGAAGGATGCCACTGCCATGAATGCGACTCTCAAAAACCTAGTCAGCAACTAAAGCATTTTCATCTGTACCTTTTACCTGATGAGTGGAGCATTTTTCTAGTGGTTTCACCTTGACAATTGCATGCATGACAAGGTTTGATGAACAACTTAATAGTGATATGTAGTAGTGGTATCATATTGGAATTGGGCCAGACATTCCAAACTACACTACTTCACATTTATTTTTGGCAATGTTTGGAAAATCTCCTTACATGCATGTTCACAAAATTTTTAAGACTTTCACCTCAATTTTCTTTCTTTTATATATGTATGTACGTATGTACACACGTTGTTAGAATGTACACATATAACCCTCAACCTCACCAAAGCTCTAGTGTTTTGGTGCAGTGGTAGGGAGTTTAACATGGTATCTGAGTAACCCAATGTTCGAATGCTCTCGCACGTATTAATTTCAATTGGATTAAAAAATACACTCTGCTAAAAAATGGTCTCCGACATGCTCGGACGTGTTAGAATATAAATATATAACCCTAAACTCTCACAAAACACTATATTTTTGGTGCAGTGGCAGGGATTTAACACACATGTATTATATTTGTTTGTTCATTTGTAAAATTTGCTCAGTCTGATCCACAAATTGGTCGTTGCTGTTCCAAAGTTAATCTGCATTAACTGTCCGGAATTGGCGACATCCTGGACTGCATACTTTTGTCAAGTCCGTATATGCTAAATTGGATTTCTGTATTAATGTACTCCATGATTAGGTACAAAACTCTATGTAAATCCATCATGGAAAAATCCTTCTCAGGAGTGGCATATTGGCTGTAAACTAGTCTATGAACTCTTCACTGAAACACTGATTTCCCGTATAAAGGTACTTGTTCATGCTCTCTATTTGGTTTACTTAAAATCATTTCAATTTCTTTATTCATATTAAGACTGAGTCTGATTGTTAATTTATGCAGAAAGAAAGGAAGAAAAAGTGGGATGAGAAAAATCAGGAAGCAATTTCAGAAGCTCTGAAGCATCTCAATGAGTTTGACAAGGTTCACAGAATTTGTTATATGTTATTTGCATTTTCTTAACTACTTAATAATTTTGAGCTTAACAATGAAAGCATGTAGCAATCTTACTTGCATTTGCCTTTTCCTAGTAGAACATGCATTGAAGAAGGGTCAACATCAATACAGTTGAGATAATATACTTCCACGATCATAAATTTGATGTTACATCATTGTAACTAAAGGCAGTGGCAGCTTGCTAATATTTTCTCGTTTTGTTCACTCATTGCATTTGCTTGATGGTTAAATCGTTGTAACTCAAAAGGCTGTGGCACCTTGCTAATATTTTCTCGATTTGATCACTCATCGCATTTGCTTGATGATTGCATCATTGTAACTAAAAGGCAGCATGCATAGAATACTACCTTGTGTTGGGAGTATTTTGTTTTCCTGTCAAAATTGGTCTCCCCAACCACCTCCCCAATATATATATATATATATATATATATACACACGTGCGCGCGCGCATACACACACACTGTTATCTGGTTGCTGCTTTTAATCACCAAGCCCCCTACCCAACCCAACCCCAAAATAAAACTCAGGGAGAATTAGATAGTTGTAGTTTACCGATTGTCAATGTCGTCAACTTTCAATTGGCTATTGATAACTTCCTAGGTAAGAGAGTTCTTGTCTCGAGGAGCTTGCTATGAAATTATCTTGTGTTTCTTTAGCCACGAAGTTTTAGATAACCTTTCATGTATTGGGAAATATCTCACGCTTTGAATTATTGTCTGAGTCCAGAATGACTTCTGGTTTGCTGTCTAGTATTTTTTTTGTATTTTACATGGTGATTTACATGTGAGTTTTCTGTCTCTCTCTAAAAATACATGCATACATGGTTAGAAAGGGTGTAATTCTCTTGCATTTAAATTATAGTGCATATAAGAAATCATTTGCAATGTGATTCCTGACTGCAGAAATATGGTAAAACAGAAGATTCTAAGTTGAAAATGGTCCGTGAAGACCTTCAAAGTAGAATTGACTTCCTACGAAAACAGGCAGAAGTAAGTTTTTATCACAGTTACTTGAACAGTTTTTGTTTATCATTAAAAGCTACTTATATTAGATGTTGTAGAGCTATGATGACAAAGGACCTGTAATTGACGTTGTCGTCTGGAATGACGGTGATGTTTGGAGAGTCGCTGTTGACACACAGAGTTTTGAAGACGGTTCAGAGCATGGAAAACTAGCTGATTTTGTTCCTTTAACTAATTATAGGTGCGTCTGACCTAATCATGTTATTTGTTCTACCAATCTTTTTCACAATGTCAGGTGTTCTTGTTTGATACTTTTCTGTTTCAACTGCAAGGAGACATGGCCATCCTTTTAACCTTATTAACCATGCAACTGTAACTAAACATATATTTTACGTTGCCTTTCACAGTCTTCCTATAATTTAGTAGTGCTGTACACAGGATAAGTATTAATAGACTATTAAGTAGGCTTTCATTTGTGAGCAAGCTATAGTGGTAGGTCTGTTAGACGTCATGTCTTACGAGTTTGTCTTTTTTGAATTTCTCAAATTTAATTTTGGACTTTCGACATTGGATTATTTGAGTTAGCAATTGTTATGTTGTTGGTACCCTAAGGACAGGTCCGACATTGACTTGACCCCACCGGCGAGGTGAGCAGTCACCACTTACTTTTCGGCTGCAAGGGAGGGGGGTAAAAGAAGTTAGAAAAGCTCACCCACAGATGGTCTTGATATGATACCACGGAGTTTGGCTTGAAGACCCGTCAGATACTCCGCGATCTCAGATCCAGACCCAGATTGGCTGAGTATAATATTGAGTTCTTTTCTTTGTTTTGAGAAAGGAATGAGATAGGTGTGCCAAATTTACATAGGAGAATGATGGGTTCAAATTTGTGCACGCCTCCCTTCTAAATGGATGGCCAAAATGGGTTTGCTGAATTTGCAAGACCAAATTTGCTTGCATATCTCAATTAGATGAACGATCAAATATAACCAATGCAATGCAATTATGTGTGGCCCTAAATAAATGCAATGATCCAAAAGTTCACCCAAAATTTGTAACTAGATTAATTTATTTAGAAAAGTATGATTTGCCAAATTATTAAGCTAGTTAGCCGTGAAAATAAGCTAGATTTGGGAGGGATCTAAATCTAAATCTAAATCTAAATGCCCTTTAGGTTCTTAGCTGAAAATTGATAATGAACCAAATTAAAATTGGCTACATTGTCAAATTTTTTATTTTTTTTTGGTAATTGAGGTTTCATGATTATGGCTACTAAGCAACAACAATCTCTTCAGTATGATGACCTAAACATCCCAACACCTATATGAGTGGAAATTGAGTTTGAAGTCCGATGCCATGCCTACGTAAAATAGTGTGGTGACTGGTGACGCCGAGCAGGACACATGAGTGTCCACATGCCATAACCTTTTGTCTCCTAATTTTTTTTTGGGTTCTTGTCAAAATAATATTGATCAAGCTTTGAAGTATCCTTTATTTAGTAGGATAGTATTAGGGTTATATATATATATATATATATATATATATATATATATATATATATATATATATCTTGCTTACCTATCAAAATGACCCGCTTGCAAGCCTATCTTACCAGAAAGTTCTGAGATAGCATATATCCACAGTAACGTGTACCAGGTGGAGTAGCGTTTCCCATACTTGAATCCATTCCATGGTGCTGCTTTGGTTCGAAGAATCCTGTACGAGGACATCAAATATGATGTCCCAGTCAAATTTTTTAGTTCACATAAGAAAAAAACCTTTAGCATAGGTGGTTTCTCTGATTTTTTGATGGAAATTGGGTGTGAACAAATTCACACAAGAGGCTGGAGACTCCCAGTTATTTAGAATAAAGGCTGCGTTGTTATTGTTGTTATTGTTATTAATAGCCATCTTTTGCATTGTAGTCTTTACAATCTGCAGGAAAAAGGTATGCTGATAAGTTACACGGTGCATGTTTAAAATTTGTCTCAAATTGTTGGTGACTAATTCATTAAATCATCTCAATATGTACCGGCTATAAAATCCCTTTGACTGGAGATTTTGTTTCATGGAATATAATATGCAGGATTGAAAGAAAATTTGGTATATTTAGCAAGTTGGATGCTTGCTCTTTTGTTACAAATGTTTATGATGAAGGAAATTTAGTAAGTTTAGTAACAGATTGCTCCCCTCATGGTACTCATGTTGCTGGTATCGCAACTGCATTCCATCCAGAGGTATCTTGATCTTATACATATATTTCCTTACCCATTTTAAGTTGATGTATTTCTTTCTTCGCTGATTCATTAATCTCTTTACAGGAGCCCTTGCTAAATGGAGTTGCACCTGGAGCTCAATTGATCTCTTGTAAGATCGGGGATACCCGCTTAGGTTCAATGGAAACAGGAACTGGTTTGACCCGAGCACTGATAGCTGCAGTGGAGGTAATCCAGTCCCTAAAACGATATAGTATAGTTGTTGTATTGTTCCAATGATATTGGCTCCATATATAATGGGTTTGCTTAAGTATGCTGTAAAAGCAAACCGTAGATTCGCTATGAATATGGTTTGTTACTCAAACCTGCTATCACATCATCTCTACAACAACAACGTTACAACAACAAAGCCTTTATCCCAAATTTCTGGGGTCGTGTTTGAATCATCTTAATCCTTTTGGCTCTGTTAAGGGCAATGTCCCCTGTAATGCTAACAAGATCCATATCTTTCTTTAAAACTTTAAACCATGTTAGTCTAGGCCTACCTACCTCTAATCCTAGCGGCTCCATTAACTACAATATTAGCGCTCCTCCTTATGGAATAATCTATTGGTCCGCATTGCACATGTCCAAACCACCCAAGTTGATTTTCCCTCACCACCTCTAACTTCCCAATGACACTCATTTCATATCCTATTCTTTGTTGTGGTGGTTGATACCTCTTACCAATATAGAATATTTTATCTATTGTAGACAAGAAATAAGCTGGGGAATTCTATTAAATCACAAATCTATATACCATGTCCCAGGGATCTTTATAGGAAGCAGGATTGGATTCTGGGTTTTATGTTTGGCAGCAAAGAGACGCTGCTCTGCAAGGCACCCACTTATATCTAAAGGTTGAATAGTTACACTGTGTGCTGATAACTGAGCATTTGGGTGCTCCATAAAGTGGTTGTATAAGTTGTGCTTATAGTCAGAGAGGGGGCGGAGGACACTGTTTTACCAAAAGTAGGCAATCTATTGTTGGAAACTGAATTCTAATCTTATCTTCTCTTGGTCTGGGTTGACGATACCCTTAGTGACTCCACCAATGGATCTGCCAGTGACTTTGTTGAAGGATCCAGTTATTATTGAAGTTTATTAGAATTGAGTTATATGCACTGTTGGCAGTATGAACTAATTTGACGCCGATAGATTCTTTTCTATGGAAAACGTTCTATGACATTAGTTTCTTTCTGTAATGTGTCATTTTGTATATGTTATTGCATAATGGTAGAAGACACATGTTAGACGAGGAAAAATGTTATTTTCTCTGTTTCTAGTATTTTCTATTAGGTGAAATCTTGATTTTTTTTACTTGATACTTGCAGCACAAATGTGATCTCATCAACATGAGTTACGGGGAGCCGACACTACTACCTGATTATGGAAGATTTGTTGATCTTGTTAACGAAGTATTGCCTTATTTACTATGATATCTTGCTAAGTGTCCATGATTTAAAGGCCTTCGAGATTTTCAAACTTACCACTTGTGTAATAAACTTACAATTTCAGGCTGTAGACAAGTATCGACTGATATTCATCAGTAGTGCTGGAAACAATGGACCTGCATTAAGCACTGTCGGTTCGCCTGGTGGAACTAGTTCAAGCATAATAGGAGTTGGTGCATATGTTTCTCCTGCCATGGCTGCGGGAGCTCATTGCGTGGTTGAGCCTCCCACGGAAGGGATGGAGTATACTTGGTAATTCCTTATAACAATGACAAGTTACAATTGGGATATGGTTTGCCAAATTCACCCATCAGATCATGCATTCTGCTTAGATTTTGAATTGTTATGCTTAACCTTTCCCTTTTGCTATCTGAAACTTGTTATAATTCACAGAGAGTTTCTATGCTTTTCCATGTTGAAGCCAGTGCCACTGCAATTGCAGATCAACCTTCAATCAACTTTGTTTCTTGTAAACATATTTTGCTGTTTCTTCTTTCATTCACATGCATAATTTACCCCTTGAATTCTTTCTGCACATGTTATCGGCACGATGATATATTTTTAAATAATTATGAATATTATCCCCTATTTTCACATGCCTATTCCTTCTATTTCCCTTTTGTAGCTTAAATTATAGTGAATGTTTTGTAGAATGATTGTGCTACTTAAGATACACTTGACCCTCCCAAAACCCTGCATTGGGATTCTGTTTTGTTGTCTTAAGATACATATTATTTTTTATTTTTGATTTTTGATTCTCCAATGTGGTATCCTATTGGAAGGATTAGTCAAGCTGTTTTACATTACATTTGCAAATTACCCAGTTACTGTATAAGTTTGATTGGCTTGAATTAGAAAGGTTCTGGGTTTGTATAATGCAGGTCTAGCCGTGGCCCGACGGTCGATGGGGATCTTGGTGTCTGTATAAGTGCTCCTGGTGGAGCTGTGGCTCCCGTACCCACCTGGACTCTGCAGAGGCGTATGCTCATGAATGGAACCTCCATGGCATCCCCATCTGCTTGTGGTGGGGTTGCTTTACTTGTCAGTGGAATGAAGGTTGATGCATGTGCTTACCGCTACTTTTTAAATGGTCTGTTTATTGATAATAATAAAATCATAATGATTCTTTGAACATATTCACCTTCAGGCTGAAGGTATTGTGGTTAGTCCATATACTGTACGCATGGCACTTGAGAACACAGCAATTTCTATAGGTGGTGGGATCGAGGAGAAGTTAACAACAGGGCAAGGGCTTATGCAAGTTGACAGGTAATTTTCGCTCTTCATGGTCATTGTTGTCACTGCCTTTAAACTGCATGGATTCTTGTAGTTCACAAACCCCTTGAGTTCTCTCTCAAGTGATTCTTGTATACTTATTGTAAGTGCAGGGCACACAAGTTCGTTCAGCAGTCTAAAAATCTCCCATATGTTTGCTATAGAATTACGACAAATCAAGCAGGGAAATCAAGTAAGTCACCTGCTTACTTCTTTTGGAGTCTGTTTGATTACTAGTGTGCTGAAAGCCATCTGTTGCTGTAATGTTGATGTTGACTTGTAATTAAAGTGTTGACCACCATTTACTATTTGATCAAATGTACTTGAATTTACTAAACTGTGATTAGTTATGATTTCACCTTTCAATACCCAGGTGCAGTTACCCTTCCTTTTTCAAATTTAGGAATAGGAACTGTGAGAAGGAATAATTGGATACTTTCATTGACGAGAGATTACACATATATATGTGAGGACTAGCCTATCATTATTGTCTCTACCCGATGTAGGACTAACTAAAGTCCAATGACTAATATAACTAATACTTAACACCCTCTCTCAAGCTGGAGCATAGATGTCAATCATGTCCAGCTTGTTACACAGAAAACTCACGCGAGGGCCTAAAAGAGATTTCGTAAAAATATCAGCTATCTGATCTCCAGTTCTCACATGGTGAAATATTATCACCCATTTTTGGTATTCATCATGGACGAAGTGGATGTCGATCTCAATGTGTTTCGTCCTTTCATAAAATACGGGATTGGTAGCAATATGGATAGCTGACTGGTTATCACACCACATATCTGCTGCTTCCGATCATGCTTCTTCTCCCAGCTCCTTTAGAAGATACTGCAGATATAATCTCTGCTGTGCCATAAGCAGTAGTTCGGTATTTCGTTTTGAACTCGATCGTAAAATCGCACTCTGACTTCTTGCTCTTCCATGACACTAAGTTCCTGCCAATAAATATCGAATAGCAAGATATAGTCTATCTATTTGTAAGACTCGTACCCCAGTCAGCATCTGTAAAGCATTCAAGACGAGTATGCCTCTGATTCTCTCTTCAAATTCTTTTTCTCGAATTTTAAGCTAGATAGCGCAAGATCCTGAGAACTACCAATATGAAAGTCGTGGAGAAGCCATAAATCTTCTTATGACACTTACTGCAAAAAATTTTTTTTGACGAGTCATGTCTGCCAAGTAGTTAATTTTTCACCCAGCCGACGATACTGATCAGGATTGGTCATCAGTATCCCTCATCGGGGAGTAACTTTACACTTGGATCCATAGGTGAGGTTGCTCCCTTAGTTTGCATCATTCCTGCTTCAGTTAGGATGTCAAGCACATTTCCTCTGAGACATTACAATGTCTTGCTTACCCCGTGTGACTTCAATGTCTAAGAAGTACTTCAACGCTCCCATGTCTTTAGTCTGAAATTGCTCACCCATTAACTTTTTCAGTCATGCAATACCTTGAGTGTCGTTTCTTGTAATCACAATGTCATCAACATAAACACTAAGTAGTATCCGTCCGACTGATGTATGTCGGTAAAATACCGAATGGTCATTATTTGATTGGCACATGCCAAACTGAGTAACGACATGTGTAAATCGACCAAACCAAGCACGAGGTGATTGTTTGAGACCGTATAGGACCTTTTGCAGATGACATACTTTACCCTCCCTTGCAACGAATCCAGAAGGTTGCACCACATACACTTTTCTTCAAGGCCCCATGGAGAAATGCATTCTTCACATCAAATTGAAGTAAGAGCCAATCATAGCGGACGACTAAGGACATGAGCACGCACACAAAGGTCATCCAGGCAACTGGGAAGAATGTCTCGAAGTAATCCATACCATAAGTCTGAAAATACTCTTTGGCCACAAGGCGAGCCTTTAGGCGATCAAACGTGCCATCCGATTTTACCTTAATGGTGATCACCCATTTGTAACCTACTGGCTTCTTACTGGAAGAAAAATCTACCAAGTTCCATATATGGTTCTTCCAGAACGCCCGCATCTCCTCCTCAATAGCAGCACGTCAACCAGGTTGTTGGAGGCCCTCATCGGCAAACAGTGGGATTCGAATCCCATCTATAGTAGCCACCAAGGACTTAGTATGACTTGCGAGCCCTTTGTAGTTATCAACATATAAATGATGATTACGACATGTACGACGGGGCGAGTCGGTAAATCCGGCGGTAGTGAATCTGTGGAACCGGAGGACTCTGATGACGATACCTGCTCTACAGTGTTGGATGTGTGGTAATGCCAAGTTTAACGGAGCTGGTATTTGCGGACCGTCGTCGGTGAGACTGACTCGGCAGGGGAAGGCACTCTCACGGACGGTTGTTGTGTCTGAATCGGATACAAGAGGATGTTCTCATCTGGATAAATATTTGAGAACATATTCTTTATTTGGAGTGGGTAGGGGGAACTCGGTCTCAATAAAGGTAACATCCCGAGACATAATGTACCTCTTCAAAGTTGAAAAAAATAACGATACCCTTTTTGATCCTTAGGATACCCAAAAAAAATATACTTTAAGTGCCTTCGGTTCCAAAGGGTAGGTCGAGTATCCCGAACATATCACAAGCATCCAAAAATTTTGATAGGTAGAGAAAATGGCATACGATTGGAATATAACCGAAAAAATGAGTAGTACCGTTGAAAATAGCAGATGTCATACGATTGATCAGATAGCAAGTTGTTAGAACAACATCCGACCAAAATTTTCTCGACGTAGCGTTTGACCTACAAAATATACAACCAAGGTGTTTTTTTTTTCCAAATGGAGCAACCCTCAGCAGTAATGCCTTACGGTGTCTTCACCCTAACCCTCCCATCCTCCACATTCGGTTTAATGATTTCCAAAGAAATGTGGGAACCACAACCGTTTCTGGTCTTGAGATTAGCAGAGGCTTGTTGGCTCCCCTTAACAGCACCAACGTAGCTAGCTTTCAATCTTCCGGGGCCAGATTCATGATCTGGGTGCTGAGCTGACATGAAACATAAGAGCACGAGTTGTTTCCAAGAGGTGACGATTCTTACGTTCGGCCACACCATTTTGTTGTGGTGTGTAAGGACATAAAGTTTGGTGGATAATCTCATGTTTAGCCAGATGAGAAGTGAACTCACAAGACACATACTCACGACCATTGTCGCTCCGAAGACACTTAATAGAAACCCAAAATTAAAATTTTATTTCAGCATAAAAATTGCACCAAATATCAAATAATTCGGAACGAGTTTTCATTATGTAGACAAAAGTAATTCGTGAGTAGTAATCAACAAAGGAAACAAAATACTTGAAATCCATCATTGATTCAATAGGACATGGACTCCATACAAGAAATAATTGGATACTTTCATTGATGAGAGATTACACACACACACACACACACACACACACACACACACATATATATATATATATATATATATATATATATATATATATATATATATATAGGAGAGGACTAGTCTCTCATTATTGACTCTACCCGATGTGGGACTAATGCCCAACGAGGCAACGACTAATATAACTAATACTTAACATGACTAATATAACTAATACTTAACAGGAAACTTAACAAGTTTTATTTTAGCATGATAACTTGAATAGTAACGAGAAATGAATTGGAATTTTGTCAATGACCATTTACCAAAAAATTCTTAGGAAATAATGTAAAAGCTGTTCTCCTATAACATGTGCTGAGCAATTTGTCCAAGTTGAACAGGAAAACAAAATTCTTATTTGTGGAAGATAGTTACTTTGTATGAGCAGTTGCTTATTTTCATTCTTGAAGCCAAAGTTTGTAGTTACTTTTATTGGTACTACTACAAGACCACGATCTATACAATCTATACAACGTTGAAATTTGTTGTTGCAATATTTCTTTGTTCAATGAGCAAAGTGCTATAAAGCTACTTCTCTATATTGAAAAAGACTTAGAAAACCGGCAATGTCGTTACCTTGATATTTCAAAGTTCTGGGCAAAAAAGGATTCAAATTTCTTATAATTTTATATGGAATGATGAGAAGGTTGCTTATGATCTTTAGCAAGTAATTTGATCGTCACTTCCTGTTTGCATTCTGTACTAATTGCAGCTCCTACATTACGGGGAATATATCTCAGGGGGGCTGATGCATGTAAAAAAACTAGTGAGGTGAGATAACTATTGGGTAACCTCATCCTTTTTTTGTTTTGTAAATTATGCTCTTATTCAGTTCATATTGTTTTCAAAAGTCTGTTCATGTCTTTTTATAGACCCATATATTCCCCCTTACATCAATTGTTTATCTAACTTTGCATGTGTGAACAGAAATTTGTCTGAAACTAGCTAATATTGAAGGGGAAATGTGGTTTCAGATATCAGTTGTATAGAACATGTAACTAGAATTAAAGATGATTCTTTATTCAGTCATCATCCGCTCAACAGAAAAGTGGAATAACCACATGAAGAAAATACTTTAGAAATGAGCAAATACCAAATCATTGAAATGTGTCTGCAGTCACAGAAACATAGTAGCTCAAAAAAAGAGAGCTGACACTAAAAAGCTAATGACACCAGCAATAACTAGGCTAAGGAATTGACTAAATTAGAAAGATTTAGAGGACTCCTTTCATGTGGAAGGGGAAAATGCTACTGGAATAGGTAAATTTGTGGACATCTCCAAGTAATATCCAATGAAATGTCAGCATATCTGATGAATGATCTTGATCCTCATGATGTGCTTGAATACCAGCATTAAGAGGAACACGTGTTCTCCTAATACTAGCCTTTAGAGTTGGGAAGTTAAGGCATCCGAAGTATTACTAGTTTTAGCATTAGTATTATGAGTTTTAGCATAATTCTATGTTGAATTATACAAGTCAAGTGATGTTTTAGCACGAGTATTACGAGTTTCCTATTGTGAGTTTGGCCTAGTGTTTAAAAACTGGGTTAAAGTATAAAATTGGGAGTTAAGGGTTTCCTTTTTGCTAGAATGTTTTTTATAAGTTTCATTAGACTCTAATCTTTATATAATATATCCGTATATTTGTAACTTTATTGTCCATTTTTTAGTCTGTTTAATGTCCTCTGTATGTTTATTCTAGGACCAAGCTTTGCCTCTGTTTTACCCATTTTGATAGGGTACTTTTATGCTCAAATTTACATGGATAGTTTGATGAGTAGTGGACTTGAGCTAAGCCTTATGAACTTCTTGTTTCTCTTTGTTAATGGTATGCCCTACAAAAGTAACAATATTTAAGCTCACATGGTTTAAAATGTCCAAATTATCAATATTGAGATTTTGTTGTATTCTTTTTTGGTTGTGGACTCTAGGTAGTGAATCAAGTATCACTATAAATAAGAGGCAAAGTCACAATATTTGAATAATTTGCTCCAATGAAAAATCTAGATATCCATCCGAAACACCAAACTCTGAGTATTATGAAACATCTGATCCCAAATCTAGTGGTTATGGTTTGATGACATGTATCTGATTGATTATGTGCGGGTAATGAAAAAGAATAGGAAATTAGTGCAGAAGCTATAAAAGACAAACTTCTTTAGAGGGAAGAACTTCTCCAGTTCTAGTAGTTCCGCTCTTCATCACGGTTGATCAGTAAAAGGCCAAAAAATTTCCCAAATCCCATGAGGTTACAATGATGGAAGGACCTTTTTCATAGACTGAAGAGGTTTAGTCTACATGGAAGATAACTCTCCTTCCATTTACATTACTGCTACTTGTTATGAAGCAAGTCATATTAGGAAAAATCTATATGCGAAGAAAAGAATCCCTAAATCTAGAGGGCAACATTGTTCTCTGACTTTGCACTCCAAATTTATCCACTAATCTATATTTTTTCTCTTGAACATTTGAAACGACTCTACTTCCCTTGAAACATCAGTGTAAAAGTTCGCCAAAAGGCATGCCTTGAAGAAGCATTACACGTACAAAAACATGGTGGGTAACTATTTGTTTTAGCAGCCAAATGTTCAAACACAAAAGGCATAGCGGGTTTGATATGCTTAAAGGTTGAGATATGCTCAAGCATCAGCTAAAAGTATAAAACTATACTTTCTGGATCATTTCCATTCAATATTTTGTACAGAGCCAATGTGATTGGACGATAACTTTAAGCAAAACCTATAGACAAGCACAAGAAATCTCAAAATTGCATGATTTTTCGCCTATCCATATTTTAACATGATGAGCAGTGTGGATCACCATTTGGATAGCTCAACACGAGTTTACACACAAAACTAATTCTTGCACTGTTACATTGAATCAGACAGTTGAGTCGAGGCCTTTTCTCTATTGTGATTAAGAAAGCTTCTACAATCGTAAGGCACTCTTAAGTGTGACTGGAGCTAGGTGCAGATATCATATGAAGTTATATAGGTCCTCGCAAAGTTAAAAAAAAACCCTTATGTAATCTCGATTTTTCACTCCCGGAATATATATATATATATATATATATATATATATATATATATATATATATATATGGGTCCCGATCCACCCCCTATATCCGTTGCTTGTGAATTCCTCTCTCCAACTCTCCTTCGATCTCTCCATTTCCTAACTATCTGTCGCTCTCTCCTCTCTCTAGTCTCCTCCATCCATTTCCAATGTCATCTAGTTCTAGATTCAGCACTATATCAATCTCCAGGTGCCGATAATCGACGATCGTGATTGAGATAGGAGTTCTTCAGACGAGCGGATTTCCAGGTTAGTGTTAGGGTTAGGTTTTTCTAGTAATTTTATTTTTCTTATTCATACTCGAATTTATGTGTGGGTTAGGGTTTTAAGATGTTCTCGTCGACTTGATTATAGAGTTTCCTTTCTATATTTGATAGAAACTGAATTGATCGAATCGAACAACATTTAAATACGTTCGGTTGAATTTGGTTTTGAGGTATTTCTTTCGGTTAGAAATTTATAATTTACCGTTTGGTGCAGTTTTACTGAAATATGGTTTGGTTTAATCAAATATACTGAATGCACACCCATCTCTCGACTTTCCATATATAATTTTGGACCACCAATTGTCATATATTACACCATCTGTTATCTCATTCCTATTTCCAAAACAATCATCTTAGTTCGTTTACATCCTCAAACCATCTTTATATCTTATCATTCCCTCTAGATGGAGGCATTTAGTCGCATCTCACCAGTGAGTCCTACCCTAGTGTCTTTCTTATGGCAGGTGATATATCCACCAAAGGCACGTCACCACCAACATTTGACTCTGCCAGAACTACATCATTCAGCAACATTAATTGCTGAACATGTATACATTCACCTGATCCCATTCAAAGCTTCAACATCCAATATCTGCACCAACCATGGATGTAGATTTATGAAGCTTCAGTGTTGATGTCTATTCGCTTGAGGCTTTACCATCAATATTGACTTGTGACAAAATTGCCACATTATATTTGCATCAGCTGCTCGAAGTTGATCATGTCGAACCCTCATTAGTGACCCTTCGTCAAAGTTAGCTTCGCACCATCAAGGATCTGCTCAAAGTTGATCATATCTAACCCTCATTAGTGACCCGTCGTTAACGTTAGCTTCGCACCATCAAGGATCTTCATGGACACTCCTCCTTTCAGTTGTTGATCTTCCCGACTCAAATCTATGATGCAATGTTAGATCCATGGTCTTGGTTGAAACTTGAAAGGTAGACTTCATTTATAGCAAGGGCGTGGAGAAAGCTTGATCATTTGATATCCTACCAATTGAGTTTTTATGACCGACTGTCGTCATGACATCAACCCTCTGCGTAGGTGCAGATTCCTAGCCGAGGTAGATATGTCATAAAACCTAGGCGGGCATTTGGAGGTAGATAGACCTACCTCTTGGATATGCTTACTTGAACCTGTTTCAAATTGTTTCTGATGAACAAAATAGACACGACTTAAGATATTTACTAGTTTCCTTGTCCCAATCCCTTCATCACACTTTTGCTATATGGAAACATGATTTAATATTACAACTTTGCTGTTTCCAAAAACTTTTAGGATGATTCCTATCAAAAGGCTCGAGTATCGTATAGAATCCTATAATGGGTGGTTAGATCTCGAATATAGAGAGCTATAACTATTATCATTATCATCCAAGCCTTCTACCATCACGACAGGGTCTTCTATGGATCATAAGCAAGCTCCATAAAGGATTTGGCCGAGTTTTTATGATTGACTGACATCATGACATCCATCCTCCGTGTTGATACAAATTTTCTTAGAAACCAGAAACTCCTAGGAGATCAACGAATCTCAGTAAGAACCTTGATTCGGCGGTTCTTATTTGGGAGCTCGTTTTTCGGATGACGGGAGCACATTTCTCTTGCAACATGAGCGCTTCCCATAATATGACCATAATTTTAAAAAATGTCATAAATTTTGGAAAGAAAGAAAAAAAATTTAATACACGTTTATCAAAATACCAATAAACTAAAAACATTTACGTTGACATCATAAAAAATCAATATGCGAATGATTTCTCTGTAACTTTGTACTCAACTTTATATATTCTAATAAATATTAAGATATTTATAAGTTTTGATAACAATTATTAATAAACAAAAAAATATATTAGCGCATGCTCCCATTAGACTCTTCTAAGTAGTCGCGTTCCCCCGATCACGCCCCAGCTTCCATCCCCGCTCCCGCTTCTGGCTTCTAAGCAAATTCTTAGCCGAGATAGATATGAGCATCATTGGGTCATGTCATAAAATCTAGACAGCTAGTTGACAATTAGATATACCTATCTTTTGGATATACAATTTAAGCTCATGCAACTAATGAGCATCCTCCAAGTTCCCCAAGACTATACATATTCTAAATGAAGAGGTAAGATGATACAGTTTGCTATAGAGAGTTGCATTCATCCTATGACACTAAGACACTGAAAAACTGACGATCTCATCAGAACCATGGTTAGTATGAGAACTTAAAATTCTTAAATGTTGTAAAAAATTCTAAATAATAGAATTACAGAGTGGAATACTTCTCTATTGTTATCATTGTAGTTAATCCCTTCTATGTTGTTTTGGATATACAACTCTATGATGACCTTTAGGAAGTAACTAAGGAAAGTTGAGGGAAAAAGAGTAGGGATCTGTAGGCTGTTATTACAAGTACATGATATCTTTTACATCACTTCAGATGGTTCTAAATACATAATCAGGTTGTTGGCTGCATACAATTATGGAGCAATGATAGAATTACTGTGTAAAAGATAATGCCATAATGATAAGAATGCATGTATAGAAATCAAATGTAAATTACTTATCTATTTTGTAGACTATGCATACATTTAGTTACATAGTTTGTAGACAAGCAGAAAACATACATGACTAATAATCTATGTATGCTCACTTGATACTAGAATTGGCTACTGTTTAGATTTCTCTAATATCAAATTTTGTTCAAAAACAAACTTCTAAATTTCTTTCATGGCATTTCGTGAGGAGTTGCAAGTTTGCTATGAAAGATTTTTTTCCTGGTTGTATAATTAATTTTCTAACTTTGCCGTGGAGATTTATTCCATTTATTATTAGCGTAGAAAAAAGATGGTTGGTTTGTGGTACTTGCATGCTTGCAGTATTAGTAATACATAAATTTTGCCAATATATCTGTTAACTAGAGGTGCTATCCTCAAAGTTTCGTTTTAAAGCTAGATTTTGAATGATTTCTGATAGCTAAATTTTTTATCGAAGGGTTGTAAGATTGTTTCTTGTTCTTGGGTTCTAACTTCTTTGCGAATACATAATTGTCAACTTCTAAGTTCTAACTTGCTAAAAAATATATTTGGAGAAAAAATAATTACAATTTTTTTTGAAATCTTGCTCATATTGGTCTGTTAAACAAATGATTAGTATTATTTTCTGCAAAATAAATACAAATAATGTCTAGTTCTTTGTTTCTTTTTGACTGGACACAGTTGTTAATTAAATAATAATTATCATGTCATAAAATCCTAGTTCTAAAGTTTTATTAGGATATGGCTGCCACTTCTACAACATGACATACTGTTGTAATTTTGAATGTCAATCTGCTTCTTTGCCGGAAGTCGAGTTTGATACCTTTCTTATTTTATGTTTTCACAGTGGGTTATACAAGTCGAGCCAAAGTTCCATGAAGATGCAAGCAATATGGAACAACTTGTACCATTTGAGGAATGCATACAGTTATATTCAAGTGAAAAATTGGTGGCACGTGCTCCTGAGTACCTTCTATTGACACATAACGGGCGCAGCTTTAAGTTAGTCTACTTGTCCATATACTATCTCATCTTTCGTAAACTTGCATTTTCCTTCTTCGTAGGTGCATACAACAAATTAGTACACATTTAGAGTATGAGCTATAAGTTGCTAAGAAAGTTGGCTATACTTGACATGCATTTATTCATTTGGAAGGGGATCTCCTTGTGACAGTTAGGTCAGTTTAATTGACTAGGAACGCAACATAAATCCATTTGCACTAGTGTTATATCTGATCTTCCTTTCATCGTTTGAAACAACATTCTCATCTCTGCTTATCATGGAATATTTCCTTTTTAACTTTGTCTTCCAGTGCTATGATAAAAATCATTGGTTTTTTATTCTTTGTTTAGGTTTAGGAAGTTTGTGAGTTTTAAATCTATAAATTACCATTGTTAACAGTCAGCACCCAGTTGGTTTGAAGAATGGGCAAATTTTCATATTCTGTCAGAGTTTCCTTCCTCAGGGTACCCTAGAACAAGACATTTTAGTTGCTGATACAAAAAAGCCGATTCTGGTCTAGGGGTACTGAGGCATAATTCGATCATTCTGGTAGAGAACAATTTGTTGGGAGAACCATGTGGAAAGTTGCTCTAGGACGTATGCCAGAAGAAGATGATGTGGGCAAGTACTTGTGAACAAGTCTCGATCCAGAGAAGGTGATTGATTGTTTGGGTCCGAGATTGACTCCCCCATAGGCCTTTAGTAGCTACTGCTGTACATCATGAGGCAACGTTCATCCCTTGGGACTGTTCTTTTGATTCTGAGAAGAATGCTACTCACTCTCACAAGAGAAACGAGACAAACTTGTGCCATCCTCTTTTTTTTTTTTTGCCTTTGCCACTGTCCACTTTCCTTCTTATAGGGAGCAAGACTGGTCAGACCACATGGAGGCTAAGTACGAATATATAATCCCCTAAGGAACATCTTGCGGAATAAAGAGTAGAGACATGCTATAGATACCACAAGTCAAAGGAGGTTTGCCTAAACTACTCGGTAAGGAAAAAAATATCAATTGTGGCAATTATAGCAGTAGTATTTCAGGTCGTACTGGCTTTCTAAGGATGCTGAGGCATGGAAAGTCTCCCAGGAGAGGCCTTGATTAAAGAGGGAGAAAGGGTCTCTAATGGAAACTTCTTGCTTTAATTTTGGTCCTATTCCTGAGAAGTGTGTGAGAAAAGGAATCCATGCATACACCTTGCTCGCCTGTTGATAGTCCATTTTTATAACTGACATCCTGGTAATCTTTATAATTGACAACCTTCTTCTTTTGCAATGTTTGTCTCATTTCTATCTCCCACCACCTCCTGTTCTTCTTAGCTCATATCTATCACGTCCTGATTCTACAGAATCGCTAAGTCGTCACCGGGTGTGATGTTGTACAAGTCTAATTGTACTTGTACAAGGCAAGGTCAATCACGGTCGATAAAAACATCTTAGGACAAAGTCATTGCAGCAGAAATAAGCATAAAAGTTGCATAGACACAAGATATACAAAACAATTTTCTTTATTGATAATATTGCAACGGAATTACAACGGCTCAAAGCCCAAAGAACAACTTGATTACAAGTACTCTCTCTCTCTCTCAATGCAATGAAAATGCCATAAGGTTTACAACTCGAGAACTATATAAACAATGATGTTCCATAAATTGTTCTTTATAACAGAAACCACATGTTTGAATGAGAAGCTTCAGCTCGTCCAACAAATTCTTTAATGCCTCAGAACTGTCCAAGCTACTCCCTGCACCTGCAGAACTGAGGGGAGGTCAGTACATTGTCGTGTACTGGTGAGTGGCCACTAGCTCATTCAACTAAACCAACACAGTAATCATGTGAAGGTATACATTATTATGTGGTCTTTCTAATTTTGTCTTAGGATCGGTTATATTTCAAAAACATGCTATATAGAGCATACATGTGACATGGTAAGTAGTTTCAAAGACAAAAATACATTTATGAACATAGTAAATCTTATCCAACTTACCATCCTTTCATGTAACAATGATATCAATTCATAAAGTAAAGATGTGTCACAAATGTGTTCCTGCATTAATTGTTACCCTTGATAAAATATAAATGTGTCGTGCATTCATCTTTATGAACTATCCGATAGACCTGCAAGCATATTGTCATTAGCATGCATCCTAACTATATGAAGGTCACTCGCACCACGAGCCATCTTGGTCTATTTCGGAATTAGCGACTCCCTTTCAGCGGCGAATAAGTAGCCTCCCCTGAAAGTTTCTGAATATCTACGTATTTCGTTGCATCCTTTTAGCTCGGATAGTTAGTCCTACTGAAGGTCCCACAATACCCCGTGTTAGTACGTCAGCTATGACTATAACTATTCCTCCTAGGCCAACACGATTATGGTGCCTCGACAATTGTCTGAGGAGTCAAAAAACTTGTGCACAAGTTGTCCATGATCATGCAAATGCATTAACAATTAAACTATAAAACACAAACATGGTACAAAAACTGAAAATAACTATGCAATACTAACTCTTTCCATCACCATATTCCGTACTTCCTACTTTCCATTCCAGGAATTACCATGTTTTCATACATCCTAGTCTAGGGATTCTACCTTGGCGACCCAACAATCCCAAACATTCAGCACATTTTTCCATCTCTGAAACAACAACACGATAGACTTCCTGTCCATAACAGCAGTACAACATTTCATATGATAATCTAACAGCAATACCATATTCCATAAAGCATCACTACTTTATACAAGTCTAAGACAACAGTTCGATAATCCATGTTCTATAACATCAAGTTACAGAAGTAAAATTATTCTCTTTTATGTATCTTGATTTTTTTACTTAGCATTTACTATCTCATGACATAGAAAAAAATACTAGCAACATCATTTTATTAAGTGTGAACATCACCATGAAAAAAAATCTTCTCCTCGAACACCAAGATCTCTGCATGAACCTAAGTCCAGCCAAGTCCTTCGAGCCAACCAACCATTCCAATGCACCGTGCAGAGCGAGACATTACAATATCTGCAGAACCTAAGTCCAACCAAGTCCTTCGAGCCAACCAACCATTCCAATGCACCGTGCAGAGCAAGACATTACAATATCTGCGCGCACATCCTTGCTCAGCTGTTCCTAGTCCGTTATTTCCTTTCTGCTCATCTGGTTGCTGATTGGTAGAAGCAATCTTTTAACTTAGTCATGCTGGTAGTGCTATCTCGTCAATAAGCCTCGATATGTATAGTTGTATACTCTGGCTTGTGAACCATCCTATAAGTCTTGCTTGTGATAGTGAAACGAGCACTATTCGTGCCTTATGGTATTAGATGCCAATACTGTGGTGATCATCTTGTAGTTTTATTTTTACTTGATAACCCATAACCGTATGTTGGGATATAACACTAATAATCTTGCTGCATTTCTGGGAGATCAAAATGCCACAACTAACAAAAAAAAACTATTATTCCAAATTTTTGGTGTTGACTGTTTGAATCCATTTCTTCCATTTAGCTATTTTAAAGGCCAGGTCCTTTGTAACACATACAAAAAATATATCCTTTTAAATTTTAACCAATGTTCGTTTAGGCCTACATCTACTCCTAGCAACTCCCTTCAACTACTATATTATCGCTTCTAACTGGAGCATCTATTGGTCTATGTTGCACATCAAATAATCACCTATGTTAATTTTCTCTCTTGCTTATTTCTTATCCTATTTTTTCAATATATTGTCACTCATCCATCTTAGCATTTTTATTTTTACTGCACTAATTTTTTGACATGTTTCTTGATTGTTCAATACTCTGATCCATAAAAAAGGTTTGTCTTATAGCCCTTTTATAGATTTTTTTCTTTCAACTTTAAAGGTATCTTCCGACATAGTAGTCAAAGGCGCGTCCGAGGCGCGCCTCGCAGCAAGGCTCACCAGTTGCATCTCGCACCTCACTAGGCGAGACGCCTTTCTCTATGTGCCCCTTTAAGCAAGTCGCCAACAAGAAAAAAAATGCACATTTTTGTGAAAAACTTTGAGGCAGGGAGATAATTCTTACCCCATACAAGTAGGCGGGAGGTAGCCATTTTCACGGTTGCTAAATTTGGCTACAATTGAACTGAGAAAACTAAAATATAATAAAAGCATGGTAGGAACATGGTACTAAAATTTACTAATATTTGTGTTTCTTTTATTTTGTTACTTCTTATTCTGTTGACTGCTGCTTTGCTAGTTCACTTGGTTATGTTTTAACATATTTTTGTTGGTTTTAATATATCATTTGGTTTTATTTTTTAGTTTACTAATTTATTTATTTACTTTTGTATTTTTTTTATTATTTGCTGCTCTGTCTTAAGTGTGCCTAGGCCTCATATGATATGGACCCTTTGCACATTGAGTGTGCCTTGCACCTTTGACTACCTTGTCTTCCGGTCAGAAAGTACTTCAGAAGCACACCTCCATTGAACCATCGTGTTTTAGTTCTATGCATGACATCATTTTCAATCTCTCCATCACGGTGAATCTTTGTTCATAATACCGGAAACTATCACTCATAGGCATTTCTTGTCAATCTATATGTACTCCCCCTTATTTCTGTTTGCCTTTTGGTTGGAGTTACTTTTTATATATTCGGTTTTTGTCCTACTAATTTTGAATTCCTTGGATTCCTAAGTTTCTCTCCACCCCTCTATTTTAGCATGTAAACTACTCTCGTCAGCCAATGCAATATCTTCATCAAACATCATACCCCTAGAACCTCTTCCTGGATATGCGTAGTAATTCCGTCCATAACTAGTGCATAAAGGTACAGTCTAAATGTTGATCACTAATGCAAGTCAATTGTAATAGGAAATGCTTTAAAGTTGGGACTCCATCACACACATCCTTAATACTTTCAATGTAGCAACTAGGAACTTGTTTCTTCTCCAAAGTCCACCACATTAGGGGTGCAGCATGAGGAATTCCCAGGAGGTCACCCATCCTAGTACTACTATGGTCCAAGCATCAAGCATGGTTAAAAATGGTGTTTTGATGGGATCCAATGTTCCAACCATGCTAATAAAATCTCCATATACACACCTTTTAACTCTTGGAAAGAAGACAAAAAGGCATGCGAGGACAAATAACCCTGGAAAGGTAGTAGTTTAGAGGCGTAAGGTGGCCTATAAATGTCCTAGCTATGACAAACTTGAATCCTTATGGAATCTGGATTTTCGAATGGCTTGGTCGGAGTTGGGTGAAAATGGTAGACATGGATCTGTCTTATCCAGTCTTGGTCAGGTTCGATCTCACCGTGTCACTGCTATGTAATCATTGGTAATGTCATATTTAAAGAACTTACGATCTCGTGTTTTTCAAATAATTTAGCTACTCATAATTTAGCACCAACAGGCAGGGGGTCTATATATTCACTTTGGAACTAACAAACAGAGAGTCCATCTACTTTAGAATCGTCAAGCAGGGAGTATATATTCTGGCTGATACCAACCAAACAACCCTCGTTGGATTCTAAAAGACTGAAGTCAGGTATTCTATCTAACTGTGATTCATTCTGCTTCACTTTGGAACTGACGAACAGAGAGTCCACCTTTTTGTTTTCATTAGTTGTCATGTTCAGCTTTCGAGTTTTTTCTGTTCAACATGGTAACATATGCTTCATAGTGTTATTAACTTAGTTGCCATTGCAAGTGATTTACCTAGATGAGATTTTCTAATATGCAAATAGTATACAAGATCACTCCGTTGTTCCTGTTTTGATCCATTCCAATTAGAAATGGTGGCACGTTTTTTTTTTGCACATTGAAACAACAAATGCATCCAAAGTAAACAACACAGAGAAAAGGAAAACAAGAAGAAGTCTCTTTATTATTAATAGCAGTTCCTCAACATGAAAAGAAAAAGATGTTAACTGCTTAGAGCAGATATAATGATTTCTCTACATATTATATTACCCCTCAATATCTTGGTTGTGCGGGATGCTAAGATCCTCTTCTTAATTACTTATCTCTTGCACTTAGGATTTCATTTTGGTGATTTTGATAGTCAAAGAAACTCCGTAAGTGATTGAAGTGACAGACTAAAAGTATTAGACTTTATAAGAATGAACTGGTAAACTGTTTTTCTTCTTATTTGCTCTCACCTTGTTGACTCAATATTCAACTGCTGATATCATCTAGTAAGTATCCTCTTAAGATTGGATGTATGTTTCTCTGAATAGTTTGTAAAAGTTAAGAGGCGTTCCAATTTGCAAATGGATACCTGAGTTAAAGGAATGGATGATGGTTCTAGAATTCTGTTTCTTGAAGAATATTTTTTGTTGTTAAAACTCTTAAACCTTCTTTCTTGTCTCCTCCCCTTCTCAATTTTAGATAGTCTACTATCATTTACTTTATTGGTGACAAGTTAATTAATAGTTGTTTTTTGCAGCATAATTGTTGATCCTAGTAATCTTAGTAGTGGCTTGCACTACCATGAGGTGTATGCCATTGATTGCAAAGCTCCATGGCGTGGTCCATTATTCAGGGTGCCTATTACAATTTTAAAACCAACCCTTCCAATGGGTCAGCCGCCGTTCGCCACATTTCCAAATATCTCCTTCCTACCAGGTGGCGTTCTCATTTCCCCCCCATAAAATATATTGAAAACTTGGCATTGGTCTGACTTTTCTTCAACCATTATGATTTGCTGTACAAATTTTATTGATCACATCTGCTAATTAAGTGATTGCTTCTTATTGGCATATAAATTTTGTTGAGAATACCTTAACTTTTATTTTATGCCACGAGGTTAAAATGCATACCCAAATGATATGTCTACCTACCCGCGACAACTGACAATTGGTCATAAAACTGCCAAATCCTTTGCGGAGCTTTCTTATGCTTCACAACCAATCCCATTCTGATGGGAGAAGACTTGGATGATGATGACCTTAAATACTATTTTAATTACGCTTCCTTATATATTGTAACTCCCAATTTCAAGTACAAATTTTCCATAAGGGCGTTGAGGCTGACTGTATTTTAGAACGAGTAGAGATCAATAGCTTCCACTTTCTCATTATGATAAATTTTAGAAACCCCCTTAACATTTGAATGTGGTACTTATGAGTATGTCAGTGAACTCATTCTCTAATAGAAACTACATACATGATATTATATCACATATACATAGTGAAGAAGATAGCTGTATTATCAACTGCGTACTAGTTTTACCAGAACAGCCAACAACCAATTAGCTATTCCATCCGCAGGAACCGTTTAGTGACTATCTACAACTATGTCAAAATCATATGGTGTTGGAAAAATTCCTAAAGAATGCAAATTGGAAGATGTAAAATTAAAGACAGGAAATAGTAGAGGATTCGAGGCACGTTACACGCTGTCCTTAGAATAGAATTTCGTCCCACGAACAGTGCAGCGGGTTCCTGGCAATCTATTCCCGAGATACAACGAATCCTTCGATCCACTTCACCGTGCACCCGGTGGCGAATCCCACGAACGATCACAACCTTGCCCGGAGAAGAGAGATTGGACGGAGGAGTTTTTGGAGGAATTTAGGTTCTGGTGTTTTTCTTTTCTTTTTCGTCTCTGTACGATTGTTCTTTACTTCCGAACTGAGGGCGAGAGAGAAGAAAAAACAGATTTCTGTTTCTCAGATCTCAGGATCGTGTCCTGGATATCTCTCACGTAACCTTTCCCACTCTTTCCGTAACGGGATTTCGTGAGAACGGTTCTGCGGAAGACCAGCAACCTACCAAACCAAACAAACGAAAAAATAAAATAAAATAAAATAACTTGAGAAATTTTCTTTGTACCCATGTCCGTTCCGCGGCGCGCAAGCGTGCAAAGTGCTAAGTGCGCGACTAATAAAAGCGTAAAAACGCGCATTAAATCGCGCATCCGTTCGCGGGTTGGATGAGATCTAGCCCATCCCCTACAAAGTCCACTTACCCACTAAGAGGGGTAAAACAATATATGGAAAGGAGAATGACTTCTCCTTTTCCATGTGGGACTAAACAAAAGAGTTGCCTTTATTGAATCACATGGGTAAACAAATCTAACAATCTCCCACATGATTCAATAAGCGAACAAAGAAGGTATAGCACGATAGGACATAAAGGAAGGAAATCAAGATATGGGCAATCATACTGTGTATCAGAGGAAGGTGTCTTCCGGACTTGAACCTCCCCTTAGTGTTATACATCTCATCTATACAGACCCAAAGTGACTTAAGTCTTGAACTTAGGATCTTACTTGTACAGACTCAACATACACACAAACACATTGTAGGCATTTGATCGTATCAATAGTTGTGCGCTTTTCGGCCATGTGCTATCTCGATTTCTTAAGAGCTCTAGAGAACAGCCCGAGTTCCCATAGAAAGCGGTCCCACTTTCACTCTTAAATAGGTGAATCTTTCTAGGTATTCTGCAATTTATATACCCTGCTTTACAAGCCACAGATTCATTAAGATTTTACAATCACCATTTTATTTATGCAGATCAACACTATATAGTAGAGGAATGGTTCTTTACAATTACTATCATATAGTGTTTTCAGTCACACATCAATTTTGTTGTTACCCATTGAACCTTTCTTGGTGCTTCCAATCAAAGGTTGGGTTGCCTTTGAGGTGACTCAATCTATGAGCTTTATCCCCATTCCTCTTGCCGTCTCCAACACAAGTCTCCTTGAGAACCCTTTAGTTAGAGGATCTGCTAGATTGTTCTTTGATCTGACGAAGTCAATTGCAATTACTCCACTGGATCGCAATTGTTTCACCCGATTGTACCTCAGACGTATATGTCTGGATTTTTCATTATAACTTGTCCTTTGAGCCTTTGCTATTACAGCTTGGCTGTCACAGTGTACATGGATAGCATGAACTGGTTTGCTCCACAGAGGAATATCTGTTACCAGATTCCTAAGCCAGTCTGCTTCCTCACTGGTGAGGTCAAGAGCTATAAATTCTGCCTCCATAGTAGATCTAGAAATACAGAGTTGCCTGGTAGAGTTCCATGCAACAACAACTCCACCCAATGTGAATACATATCCACTTGTGGCTTTGGTCTCATCTGTATCGGAGATCCAGTTTGTATCAGTATACCCTTCTAATACATATGGGTATCCTCCATAGAATAATCCATGGGATATCGTGCCCTTTAGGTATCTCATTACCCGTTCTAAGGCAGTCCAATGTGAACTATTCGGATTGCTAGTGTACCGACTAAGCTTTCCTACTGCGTAGGACATATCAGGTTTGGTACGATTAGCAATATAGTTCAGGCATCCGATTTGCTGAGAATACTTCAACTGAGCCACACTGTCTCCTTTATTCTTCTTTAACCTGATACTTGCATCATATGGAGTGCCTACAGGTTTAGAATCAAAATAGTTAAAGCTTTTTAGAACCTTTTCTATATAGTGAGATTGGGAGATACCAATTCCCTCAGAAGTGCGACTTAATTTTAGTCCTAAAATTACATCAGCAGGTCCTAAATTTTTCATATCAAAATTTTGAGACAGGAATGATTTGATATCATAAATAATATCCATGTCAGTACCAAAAATAAGAATGTCATCAACATACAGGCATAATATTACACAAGAGCTACGAACAATTTTGCTATATACACATTTATCAGTATCATTAATAGCAAAACAATATGATAGAATTACCTTATCAAATTTATCATGCTATTGCTTTGGCGCTTGTTTCAGCCCATATAGAGATTTAATTAATTTGCATACCTTGCGTTCTTGCCCTGAAACAACAAATCCTTCAGGTTGTTCCATATAGATCTCTTCCTGTAAATCTCCATTCAGAAATGCAGTTTTTACATCCATTTGATGAATAAACAGTTTATGAACAGATGCAATAGCTATTAACATTCTAATAGTAGCAATTCTTGTAACAAGAGAGTAAGTGTCAAAAAAGTCTATCCCTTCTCTTTGTTTGAACCCTTTAGCCACTAACCTGGCTTTGAATTTCTCAATAGACCTATCAGGTCTTAACTTCTTTCTGGATATCCATTTGCAACCTATTGGTTTACAACCTGCAGGAAGGTTAACCAAATTCCAAGTTCTATTTGATATAATAGAATTCATTTCACTATTTATGGCCTCTTTCCAAAACAAGGAATCAACTGAGGACATAGTCCCTTGATAAGATATAGGGTCCTCTTCAACAAGATAGGTGAAAAAACCTTCACCTAGATCTGGTTCTCTGTCTTGTTCTTTTACTTCTCCTGGGTTCTACTGGGGTAATCTCCTCTGGTTGTGAACTCGAGGTTACATCAGGGACTTGTGTAAGATCTAGGAATTCTATTTTTTAATGGAAAAATATTTTCATAAAAAGTAGCATCCCTCGATTCCATGACTGTGTTAGCATCAATACCATTTACCTCACTCTTAATTACAAGAAATCTATAAGCAGTACTATTTTGGACATATCCCAAAAATACACAATCTACGGTCTTGGGTCCCAATTTTCTTTTCTTAGTAGGAGGGACATAAACTTTAGCAAGGCACCCCCACACTTTGAAATATTTCAAAGATGACTTTCTACCTTTCCAAAGTTCATAAGGGGTCTTATCAGTCTTTTTGAAAGGAACTTTATTTAAAATATGACATGCAGAAAGAAGGGCTTTCCCCCACAAATTATCAGATAAACCAGAGCTACCTAACATAGCATTAATCATATCAAGAAATGTTCTATTTTTTTTTCTGCTACCCCATTCTGTTGAGGAGCATAAGAGCAGTTACCTCATGTATAATGCCATGCAATTCACAAAAGGAGTCAAACTCGACAGAGGCGTATTCACCCCCACGATCAGACCTAAAAGTTTTAATTTTCTTTTCAAGCTGGTTTTCAACTTTAGCTTTAAAAGATACAAACTTACTGAAAGCTTCATCTTTAGTTCTAAGCAAGTAAACATGACAGTATTTTGAATAATCATCTATAAATGTAATAAAATACCGTTTACCACTACGAGTAAGAATACCGTTCAATTCACAAATATCACTGTGAATAAGCTCCAATAGCTGAGAACTCCTTTCAACAGAATGAAAGAATTTTCTGGACTGTTTGGTTTGTGTACATATCTCACATTTTCCATTCCTGCTCATGTCAATCTTAGAAATCAATTGCAAATTAGACATTCTCTTTAAAGAGTTAAAATTAACATGTCTCAAACGACCATGCCAAACATCACAACTAACAGTATTATAAGAGAGAGCATTCGAATCAGAAGGAGAAGCAGAGAATATTATTTAAACAATAATTTAAAATGCTGCAAGGTATGTCCACAGAAAGTTTAAACAGACCCCCACAAACATATCATTTCCCAATAAAGTTACCGTTCAGGGAGATAAGAACTCGATCAGACTCAAATACAAGTTTGTAACTATGTTTATTTAGCAAATAACCAGAAATTAAGTTCTTGTTGACGTCTGGTACGTGCTGCACATTATGCAAAGGGAGAATCTTGTCCGAAGACAACTTGAGGTTCACTCTTCCCTTTCCATGCACTCTGGTAGCACTCGAGTTTCCCATAGCTACTGATTCGCCTTCCTCAACCTGTCGGTAGGAGGAAAAAGAATCAATATTAGGGCATACATAGACATTTGCCCCTGTATCAACCCACCAGTCAGTAGGCTAATACGAGGACTCTAAATCAGAACATACGGTTACAAACCTCTAATCATCGGCACCGACAGATTCGGTCCCGGCTATGATAACATTCCCGCTTAGGTCTGTTGTCTTTCCCAATAACAGCTCTTGGCCTAAGAAACTATTTCTTTGCAGGATTCCTGTTCTGGGGGTTGTTCCTCTGTTGATAGGGTTGGCCCTTAGGCTTTTCCTTGGTTTCAATAATGTGTAACTTTGCCTCAAATTCAGTACTTAGAGGTTCATCTCTAGTTCTACCTTCTTCCTCAATGCGGAAGGATACGAACAGGTCGTCTAAGGACATGAGTTCCTTATTATGTTTTAGTTTTAAATTAGATTCTTTCCAGGATGGGAAAAGTTTATTAATGAAGGCAGCAATTAAAAACTTATCATCAAATGGCATGTCTTTCTGAGACATTTCGTGTATGATAGTTTGAAGGGTATTAATTTGTTCAACAACAGACTTTTGATCTACCATTTTAAACTCTAAAAATCTGTCTACAATGTAAATCTCAGAACCCGCTCCTTCATTGGAGTATTTTTTATCGAGAGCTTCCCAAAGCTCTCTGGACGTAGAAGTAGTGCAATATATATCATAGAGCGTGTCAGAAAGACAACTGAGAATTTTTTCGTGACAGATAAAGTCTGTCTCATTGTAGGACTCTAATTCATAGGTCCTGGCAGGTTCGTGTAAGTCAGGTAGGATTTTCGGTTCTTTGAGAACCTTAAACAGTTTCAAGCAAGTCAGCCAGTAGGTCATCCTACGCTGCCATCTCTTAAAGTTCAGGCCATCAAACTTCTCCGGTTTGGAGGAGTTATGAATGTTGGTGGACAGTTTTTCTACGGTAGTGTTCATCATGTAGATAGGAATTTTCATAAACAGAAAATAGAAAGTAGACAGAAGCTACGAAAAATTCTATTCTAAGATTGTTGGAAAAATTTCTAAATAATGCAAATTGGAAGATGTAAAATTAAAGACAGAAAATAGTAGAGGATTCGAGGCACGTTACACGCTGTCCTTAGAATAGAATTTCGTCCCACGAACAGTGCAGCGGGTTCCTGGCGATCTATCTCCGAGATACAACGAATCCTTCGATCCACTTCATCGTGCACCCGGTGGCGAATCCCACGAACGATCACAACCTTGTCCGAAGAAGAGAGATTGGACGGAGGAGTTTTTGGAGGAATTTAGGTTATGGTGTTTTTCTTTTCTTTTACGTCTCTGTACGATTGTTCTTTCCTTCCGAACAGAGGACGAGAGAGAGAAAAGAAAAAACAGATTTCTGTTTCTCAGATCTCATGATCGTGTCCTGGATATCTCTCTCACGTAACATTTTTTACCCTTTCCGTAACGGGATTACGTGAGAACGGTTCCGCGGAAGACCAACAACCCACCAGACCAAATAAACGAAAATAAAAAATAAAATAAAATAAGTTGAGAAATTACCTTTGTACCCATGTCCGTTCCGCGGCGCGCAAGCGTGCAAAGTGCTAAGTGCGCGACTAATAAAAGCGTAAAATCGCGCATTAAATCGCCCACCCGCTCGCGGGTTGGATGAGATCTAGCCCATCCCCTACAAAGCCCACTTACCCACTAAGAGGGGTAAAACAATATATGGAAAGAAGAATCCCATGTGGGACTAAACAAAAGAGTTGCCTTTATTGAATCACATGGGTAAACAAATCTAACATATGGCGTAATCAATGTTACACTTGAACTGCATAGCCAAAAAGTTGGACTTCGTCGTCAATTGGTTTAACAAACACAAATTCAGAATTATGCTAATTTGAATCAACATTCGAAGTCACTATACACAAATAAGATTAAAATTAACATAAATTCCATTCACATGCATAAATGAATTGGCTTGAGGGCATAGTAACACATTGTTGGGTTATAGAATTAAAATCTTTATCTTTCTAAGATCTCACTATATCACCACCAGGTTCTTTTTGATTTTCTGAAACTACTGAAGTTTCATGAAGGGGAACATCAAATAAGGTATGAACCTCTTATTGTCATCTATTTTAAACAAGAAAAACTGACAGCAGGAAACACTAAGGTTTTGTAGGGTTTTCATTAAGTAGTGCTTTGGTCTTGGAAAATTATAAGTTTTTATTATATCTTCTAATTAAATGAAGACGCCACTTTGACAAACTCCTCCAGGTACAAGATTTTTCATTATAGTACATGATTGTGTAATTTAATCATTTTTCTCAAGTCACTGGGGCATGTGCTAGAGGTTATATGTTTCTAATTTCTTCTATTTGAAAAAAAGACAGGAGTTCTAATTTGATTTTTGAGGTGGATCTTACGTGATTCCTCCTTGTTTTGATTTGCAGTTAGGCTATAGCTTATGTGTTTCTTAAAGGCTATTTACTGTTGCCTTTTACATATACCAGGTCATATTGAGAGGAGATTTATTGAGGTTCCACTTGGGGCTACATGGGCTGAGGCAACAATGCGGACGTCTGGGTTTGATACTGCCAGGAGATTTTATATTGATACCCTTCAGGTACCACGTGATATGTGCCCACCTCGAGATGTTTTAATTTTATTTGTTCACAGCTGAAGCTGCAAACTCTTAATGCTATTGGTTAAGCAAAGCTGGTTAAGTTTACTAGCCCTAATGTTTGCTATACAGATTTGTCCTTTGAAGAGGCCTGTTAAATGGGAGGCTGCTGCGACATTTTCATCCCCCTCACTGAAAAGTTTCACCTTTCCTGTACGAGGTGGCCTTACTATGGAATTGGCTATTGCTCAGTTCTGGTCTAGCGGAATTGGTAGCCATGAAGCCACTATTGTTGAATTTGAGGTAATTTTTGCATGCTGGGGTCTTGATTGTCTTGTCAAGTTAATTATGTTTGCTAATCTTTTTTTTTCTTTGGTGCAAACCTTCAGTTTTGTTGTGTGTTAAGCCATGCATGGTCACCACCACAAAAAAAGAGTGAAACAACACTGATTTCAGAAAATGTTAAAGTGATACTTTGGGAGAGGGACCATAACTAATGCTGAAACGGATGCTAAGAAACTTGCTTATAGCTATAAGTATGAATTCAACAATATTTTCGTTAGTTGCATGGAATGAAACTAAACTAAATGTTCTTATTTATCACCTCTACTATACCTATCTACATTCAGACCCCATCATCTGATATGAGGATCCAACATGTTATGATACTCATCTTTGATTAAATGGATGGGCACTGCCACTAGTAATGTAGATAACAAGTATTTCTTACTTAAAAGATTCTGCTGCCTTGAATTAGGGTGTAAAGGAGTCAAGTCAATCTTATGATGTTAACAGATATTTGTGGAATTACCATCAAACTATATAATGGTTAAAATTATGTGACACACTTAATCATGCAAACTATATATATTATCCCAAACTTTATATATGATATTAACCAATTCTTATAATAAGATGAAGCTTGAACCCCCCCCTGATATTGAAACACTGGCAGAAACTACCAAACTGAAAACTCAAAAAGAGGATATGAATCCAGATTCCAGAATGAACGTTTTGAACCTTGACCTTAATACGCATTTTAAGTAATGATTGTTTGGAGGTAATTAGGTGAAAAGTGGAACTGCAAGTCAATTTGTAGTTGCATTGGTTGTTTTCTTTTAATTTAATCGAAATCAATACCAGTAATTAGTCATTTGAAGCTCTTCATTGTGGCTGGTGGTTCAGTCCGAAGCTATCTCTACTGCATTATGTTGTTGGGTTTTTTTTTTAGACCCACCTATCTTAATAGCTGCAAAAGATAAGATGATCTTTGTTCTTTGTATACTTTACTTTTTTAGTTAGCTGGTCTTCTCTTTTATCGATTAAAGATGCATACTGTCATGTAGTTTTGCTTAGTAGGTTTTATTGGGAAAGAAAACCGTGTTTGCCACAATATAGATATTATGGTGACGTGACATTCTACAGTAGATCTATGTTGCGATTGTTACCATGATATTGGTTGTCTTCTCTTGTTTTGTTAGTATGTGATATTTGTATAATAATCATTCTTTGTGTCAGTAACTATTAGAAGTTATGTTAGTCTTTGAAATATCTCTTACGAGTGCATGATCAACTCATCTTAGTTAATCTTTGATAGGTTTGAACAAATTGCATTAGAGTTTCATGAGGATATGTTGATGTCTCATTGATTTGAGTGTCATCTAATATTTGTTGACTGTTTTTTCCAATCATTTCAGGTTTACATCATGTACACATCTCTTTCCATTGTTTATGGACTTACAATTTTTGGTTCTCTACTTTTGTTTTTCTGATTCTGACATAATTTGTTCAATTTGAATGATCCATGAATCTGAACTGTCTGGTGTGATAGATCAATGAGTACCAGTGTTTTAGTCATGAAATAGAAACATGATTTTCCTTAAATACGCCTGAAATATAATTCCGGCATCAGTTTAAACTTGTACGTTGATACCTACTCATTCATTCTTTTGAAGGGAAATTGAGGACAGGAGGTATCACTTTCTAAACTATTTACATCTTATATTACTTTGTAGATTGCTTTTCATGGGATTAGCATCAGTAGAGAAGCAATTTTGCTGGATGGAAGTGAGGCACCTGTCAGAATTGATGCTAGATCTTTGTTAGCAACTGAAATGCTCATCCCATCTGCTACTTTGAATAAGGTAAATTAGACCACTAGTTATTTCTGGTACCTGATTACTATTTACTGAATGTGTTCTATTATATTTCTCATTTTAACTAAACATAATTTATGATATTCAGATCAAGATACCATATCGGCCTGTAGAGTCTATTCTTAGTACGCTACGTACTAATCGTGACAAATTACCCTCTGGCAAGCAAATTATTGCTTTAACGTTAACGTGAGTATGCATGAAATCTTTTCCTTACATGTTTCTTGCAGCTGTATTTATATAAATATTCATGTTTTTTTCTATTTGATGGTACAGTTACAAGTTCAACTTGGAAGAAGGAGCTGAAATAAAACCCCTTGTTCCGCTTCTAAATAATCGGATATATGATACTAAATTTGAGTCTCAATTTTATACTATCTCAGACTTTAACAAGGTATTCCTTTCTATATCTTAATTATTTGATTTATTATCGTGTTAGATATTTGGCTTATGTTGCTGTCCTTTTCTTCATGCAATTAATCTATTTTGCATTATATCACCTTTTGAGCATAATCCATTAGAGACTTTGTAAAATATCTTCAAGCCCAGTTACCGTTCGGAACAATTTGGATGGGCCTACCTTTGTCTCATGTCACAGACATTTCCTTATAGTCACATCAGTGTTTCCTATCTTATGGTTTTGTTGGTACATGACCCTCTTGTGCATCTCTCTAATATATCATACAAACAATGAAGGGGAGAATATTCCAACTCTATCAGAATGCATTTTAGTGCACTTAATGTTATTATAGCGTCCGCCCTGGGAAGATCTATCGCCTTGCACCCTTCGGGGAAGGTCTATCGCCTTGCCCGCTTCGGGGAAGGCCTCAGCCCGCCTTGACTTAAATATGACCTGACCCAAGTCATTATTTTTACAAAATTTGAACCTAACCCAGGCCCAATAACCTAACGTTATATATTACTGGTAACTGATATAGATATTAAAGAAGAGGAATGGAACAGTAGTATTTCCCCTTTTCCCTTCTGATTCTGTTTCCTTTTCTGTTTTGTCATGACCCATCAAATCTCATCTTTGACTCTAATATCCACTGGCAGGCACCAATAAATATTCTCTCTCTCTCTCTCTCTCAATAAATATCCACTGGCAGGCACCAATAAATATTCTCTCTCTCTCACTAACTCTTATCTTTCTATGTTTTCACTTCTCTTTCTATGTCAAGTTAGTGATACTCTTACCAGTTGTTTCTTTATTGAACACTTCATTAAGTTGGATGTTGAAGTCTTAAACTTCTGTATGCAGTATGCACAAGATCTGTATCCGATGCTTATGTTTTTTTAATTATACATTTAACATACAAGTAGAAGCAAACCAGAACATGAAGTTGTATTCATAAACCACAATCTTGTCTCAACTACCTATTAAACCCCCTATATTTAGTCTAGCCCCTCACACCCCCTCCTTGCCGCCTTGGGGCCCCAGCACCTTTTTGGTCGTCGCCACCTTGCCTTTTCACACTGCCTTAATAAGCTTGAGTGCACTGTCTTATATACCAGTGTCCCTTGTCTAATTGACCTGCACTTAACCTTTGCTACAGATCTCAAACATGCCGTTTGAGAAAAAGAGGACTCTCTTACCCTGTAAAGCTCTAGTGCGTTGGTAGTTTCATGCTTATGCCAGACGCCATCAATCACATGATTACGATATTCTATGTATACAGATTGCACAGACTGATTTCTGAGTGCTGTTTTATTTCAAAGTAGTGGCTTCGCTTTCAACCCCAGTAGTGTTTCTAGGAGAAATTTTATCAACTTCGGTAAAATCTAAAATACGTTAAGCTTGATAAACTTATACTAAAGATTTTTTTTGAAGATAAAGAGCCAAAGACTATTGTTGATATTAGTATTATTATTGTAGAATGTGCTGAGAGCTACTCCCTGTGTGTGCGTTCTCGTGCGCATGCCTATCTTAGGGCGAAGGTAGCTAAATTAGTTGGTCCCAGCCTCAGCTTCTCCTTTGAGAGGAATAAAGGAGTCGATGATAACAGAGAAGGAAGGAAGAAAGGAAAAATAAACAACTGTTATTTTGTCTTGTACAGATTATTGCTAATGCCATTCTCTACATTCCGTTTCTTGAGCTGCCATTTGTTGCTGTCCTACTTCTGGTGTAATTGAGGATCTATGGGGATGAGAGAGTGTGTGTGGAAATAAATGCTGCTGTTTCACTTAAAACACTCTTGTATCATATTGGATCATCACTTCACGATAGTAGAATTTTGCTTGAGAGGAGGGCCATAGTTGCTCCATTCTTCTGTCTGTAACCTTGTTCAATTCAAAATTCATTATACATTTACCTTACAAAAATAGAATGGACTTCTTTGCTCCCTTTGGATTTAATTGCATATTGTAAATTATTTCGTATCCAGGTGTAGATTGCTTACTATGAAAGCAGACATACAGATACAGCACACATCTCTTTATATTCATCGATATATATTTCATTTAATATGCTCTTGAAAACATAAAGTCCGTATGTCATCTAGGGAAGGTGGGCTGTATAATCAGTAATACTGTGAAAGCTATACACATCTTTATCTATATAATACTCTGTGAAAGTATTTTTTTTTCCAATGTACTCCACCTTTGTGAGTAACTTAATGATGTCAAGTTTTTTTTTTTTTTTTTTTAATTCTTAATAGCGGGTATATGCATCTGGGGACGTCTATCCCAAATATGTGAAGATCCCCAAGGGAGAATACACTCTACAATTGTATATAAGGTAAATTGCATGTGACTCATTAAAACTATATGTCGTAATATAGAATTTTCACTTGGCATCCAGCCGAAAATGCAACTTTGTCTGTAACCATTTTGAATTTGTTGTTATTTGAGATATTATATTATTACAAGTTAGACAATTTGGGTTAAATTGTGCTGTTGTCTTATTTTATGATTATCTTTTTTACATATTAGGCTCGTATTCTGTCTTTGAAAGTGTAAAAGGTAGAATTTTGCATCAATAGTTATATTCTATTATATGGTCTGCTGTCATATATTAAATTAATGATCCTTTATTTTTCTGAATATTTGGCTGCCATTCATGAGCTTATGGTGTGGCACTTGTTTTCTTAAGTGCATGTGTATTACATGAACATTATGCCATGCTATGTTACTTGGACTCGGGTACGGGTGTCGGGTACGGGTACATATCCAAGACAAGGTTCAAAGTATCGGTATCGGTATCGGACCATTCCTATGAGTATGGGGATCGGCGGTATCGGTAGTATCGACGGTTTCGGATCGGAGTATCGGATTTTTTTGTATCGGAAAGCAAATAACTATTAGTACATTATTAACATTTTAGAAAATATATTTTATACATTTATGCATAATTTTAAGTATTTCCAGTGTTGTTTCTTAGTTTTTTTAAATGGAATGAAATAGTAGTCACCGTTGTCGATTGTTTTACATGCGATAGATAAGTTTTCCTCTTTTATATGCTTTTACACCCTTACTATGCTTTTACACCCTTACTAATTGGTCTTTTTCATTCAATTTTTTTTGTCGAATTGACCGGAAAAGAGATCTCTAATATCGGCATCAGTTAGTATCGGATATCGGTCGGCATCGGATCGGGACATACCAAACTGTATCGATATCGACCATATCGGATCGGTATTGGCCGATACTGCAAACTATGATCCAAGAGTCGGGTCCTTCAAACTCATAATTGAAGGACACACGGACTCGGCTAAAAATGATCCAAATTTTGGATATGGGTACGGGGATATGACTATTAAAATAAATATATTTGAACATGGTTTCATAAAAATACACATCATGTAATTAAATTTACATGGTTTCATAACAAACATGTAATTAAATTTGCACGGTTTCATAAAAAGACAATACTCTCTAATTAAATTTGCATGATTTCATAAAAAAAGACAGTTGTAATAAAGTTTGCATGGTTTCATATATTTAAGCTTATGATTAAATTTGCATGGCTTCATAAAAAGACATCATGTAATTAAATTTGTAAGATTTCATAACTTTACTACCAGTCTACCATATTAAAATAAATTATCTACTTCACTACCACATTAAAATAAATTATCTACTTTACTACTAGTCTTCCGATTGTCACCATAAAGGATCCGATTGTCACCATGGAGGATCGGATACGGATTCCATACCCATATTCATGTCCTATCGGGTGGACACGGGTACTTCTCCCTAAAATGGAGAGTCCGTGTAACATAGATGCCATGATATGGATGTGAATTATAGACTACTTTCTTTTGAAGTGTTAATACTTTATTAGTGAGTGATCGTGAAAAGTCGTAATTCAAGACATTGATCTTGACACTAGAACTTGCTAGGTTAAACTTGATTCACACAATTGGTTGCTCTGTGGCAGATAGTTTGATCTATCACCTTTTCTTCTTCACTTCTTTAAAGGAAACTTTTTTCCCCCTTTAGTTGTACTGGTACAATGGGAAGTCTGTTCTAGAATAAACTAGTGGGCTTAAGGTATTTTTACTTCCCATCATGCTTGATTGCTAATACATCTTTTGTTCATCTTTACAGTAATTGAATGGTGGACCAGGATGAGTTAAAATGTGAATTTAGTTATATATTTATTTTGCATAAATTAGTAACACTGAGTACACAACCTTCAACCTTCTAATTTCTTAGATGATATTCAGCGAATATTGATGACCTTAAATGGTAGCTGAATTTGCTCTTTTAAACACCTATGGTATGTTTTTCCACCTTGGACTCTGTATTCATATCCTCATGTGCAGGCATGACAACGTGCAATTCTTGGAGAAAATGAAGCAGCTAGTTGTGTTTATAGAAAGGAAATTAGAGAAAAAGGTAAGGGTCATCCTTTAAAGAGGCTACATTTCTATTCTCTTAAAAATTTCATATATACACACACACAAATTTTCACGTCACTTCTACTGTTGGTGATTAAAGGCACGATTGGGTGTCTGGCTTTGTTTTTGTATAGCCCACACTTGAAACATAGGTCAAAGAAAATTTTATATGAAAGATGAGCATCTATTCTTATCACTGTGATGATTCCTTATAAAGGACATCTGTTGCAAAATGAAGAAGAAAAAATAGTAGTTGGCTGCTTTATATTTACTGTGACTAAGTTTGAGGTGGATTTTATTCTTGCCAAATGCTTTGATTGTCAAGGTTAAGGTCTGAATTCTCATCTAGGATAGGAATCTAACATAGGTACTTGCATACCGTTTAATCTAGGATCTTGGAGACTGTTTTAAGCCATAGAACGACTTCTTCAGCCTACATACTTCCCCAGACTCCCCATGAGCAATAAACCGAGGAGGTTGTTCCATATATACTTCCTTGTCAAGAGTACCATGAAGGAAGACGTTTTTGACATCAAGTTGATGCAAAGGCCAATAATGAGTGACGGCTAGAGCAATCAACAGGCAGACAAATGTCATTGCAACTGGGGAAAAAGTCTCCTGATAGTCAACCTAGTAAGTCCGAGAGTATCCTTTTGCAACCAAGCAAGCTTTCAGCCGGACAAGAGAACTAGGAGGAAATTTAGGTGTAAACACCCATCTGCATCCAATAATCTTCTCTCCGTACGGAAGAGGTACTAAATCCCATGTCTTGTTTTCTTTCTAGGTCGTCATTTCTTCTATCATCACATTTCGCGACCTTGGATGAGATAGTGCTTCTTATACAGACTCAGCAACAGGGTGGGAGTCAAATGCATTGTATGAAAGTGAGAGAGGAGCATATGAAACAAATTTATGTAATGGAGAAATGCAAGTCCGAGTGCCTTTGCGGAGGGCAATCAGAATATCTAAATAAGGAGAAGATTGCTGATCAGATGTTTGTGGAGGACTTAGAAGGACAACATTTGATGGCATAGGTAGTGAGTATGTATTCAGTGTATATATGTCAGATATTTCAGTCTCCTTAGGTGGAAGGAGGAATCACCTGTAGAACTGTCAGTTGCTAAATTTTGAGATGAATCATCTGTATTATTTGAAAAATGATAAGGAAATTATTCTGTGGTAGAAACAGAAGGGGGGGGGGGGGGGCGGGGACCTTAGTATATGATTAAAATAGGATCGAGACTCAATAAACGTAACATCTGCAGAGATAAATAACTAATGCAAAAGTGAGGAATAACACTTGTATCCTTTCCGAGTTTTATAATAATCAAGAAAAACACATTTTATAGCACATGGGTCTAGTTTAGAAGCACTTCGATGATCATGAACATAACATACACAACTGAAAATATGAGATAATACATGGTAAGTTGGTGAAGTGGGATAAAGTATAGAGTATGGAGTATAAGACCAACTAGAATAGAAGAAGGCATGCGGTTTGTTAGATAACACACAGTCATAACAACATTCCTCAAAATTTTCGATAAATCAACAATGTGCTTGCAACTTCTAAAAGGTGTCTATTTTTATGTTCTACAATTTTGTTTTGTTGTGGTGTATAGAACTATGTTGTACTGGGCGCTATGCGAGGCGAGACGACATGCCACCCGCCTCTCGCCTAGGCACGCCTAGGCGTCCGTTCAAGATCCGCTGCTCTTGAATAAAAAAATATGTAATTATGCATACAACAAATATTTAGTATAACTAATAAGCAATAAGCATAAAAGTAATATAAGAAGCAACAAATATTAAATAACCAATGTTCAACATCAAGGATAGTAAGCATAATTGGGCGACCCTAGGCGGACTTTTTTTTCCCTCCTGGACGACCCTACGCAGGCACCTAGGCCAGCAAAATCTCACCCAGGAAACCAGGTTGAGGCGATACCTCTCCAACCCGCACGCCTAGGCTGCCTGGGCGTGCCTAGGCGTCGCCTGTGATTACATAGGTATAAAAGAAAGAAGATTGATGAACAATGCGTTGTTGAGAAGAACTAAAATTCCTTTACTAAAATATTCTTTAGCATTGTTATTCTTAAAGAATGAATGTTAACACCAAATTGAGTTATAATTTCCGCATAAAAGATTGAAAAATAGAAAAGATTTCAGTACAATTCTTTATTAAATAGTGCCAAGTAACATGAGAATAATCATCGACAAAAGTTATAAAATACCTGAAGCCAAACTTAGACTCATTGGGACACGGACCCCAAACATCCGAATGAATCAATTCGAAAGGCTAATACTCTTTTATTAACTCCAGGAGGACAAGACATACGTTGTTGTTTTCCCAACCTACATGACTCACAATCAAGAACAGACACATGGCTCAAACTTGGAACTAACGTCTTCAAGTCCCTAAGGAAGGATGTCCCAGTCAACAATGCATAATGAGATTTATTACTGAAGGATGCCACCGAAGCCGATGGAACCTCAAGATGGTACAAATCGCTAGACTGATGCCATGTGCCAATCATCTTCTACATTCCAAGTTCCTGAAAAATACATTGTTCAGGAAATAAAGTGACCAGACAATTCAAAGATGATCTGACTAATCAATAACAAATTACAGGGGAACTTTGGCATAAAGAGTACTGAAGATGAGATATAGTGACTTTAAAACCATCAACCAAAATTACAAAAGGAAATGAGTATGTTGAGAGGAGGCGGCTTTGTTGAGGCGGAGTTGTCGGAGGCGTAGTTATCGGAGGTGAGGGGCAGTAGTGCTTTAGCAGAGGAGGCTTAGAGTATTTTTGTGGCAGGATTGAGGTTGTTGATTGGTAGAGGATGGATGGAGGCTCTGATACCATCTACTACAAGAGAAATATAAAGTGAGAATTTGATGATCATATTAAAAGGGAAAGATACATATTCATAGCCTTTGGACCTCTGGAAAGATAAGATAGAAGATAGCTTAAAGATAGATAATCTATCTAAAAAGCTAACTAACTAACAAGATAATAATATCTATCCACTTCAACAAGATAATAAGTTTGAGTAGTTTGGTGATTTTGCCAATTTGGTTACGATTTTGATTAATTTTAGAAACTATGTTATCTTTGTTAGCAATGAGATGAGGGCTATTGGTGATGTTGCAAATTTAGCTAGGATTTCACTGTGCACTTCTGGCCTTTCCCTTGAATGCAGGACTTCATACAGCTGGGTTTTTTCTCTCAACCTGATGGTACCATTATGGGAAATGGTACATTCAAGTCATCAGTTTTATTGCCTAGGTAAAACTACGTTTGCCGTTTATTATTTGTACGAAATAGTATTTTCTTGACAAAAGTAAATTACAGTATTTCATGTAAACTTCCACACTGTTCTAGTGAAACAGAAGCATTTTATGTGGGTCCACCATCCAAGGAAAAGATACCAAAGGTCCTTATTTCCTATATGTTCATACTGTATTAATTTTGGTTGATTGTTCCTTAGATTTAGCTCTCAGATCTGCTGCTAAATATTTCTCAAATTATTTTGGCCTTGCAGAACTCTCCACCAGGTGCATTATTGCTTGGATCAATTTCTTACGGTTCTGTATCCCTTGGCAGCAAGAAAGATGAGAACAATCACCCTCAAAAACCAGTATCTTATCAGATTTCCTTTCTCGTCCCACCATCCAAGGTTCACATTTTGTTATCTTTAATCTCAAGGCTAGTCCTTTTTCTGAGCATGTGGAATGTTCTTTGTTTTCACAATGTAGTTTCAACTCTATGGTTTTTGTAGTTCCTTGGAGATGAATGCGATTATGATATTGCAAATACTATTTCTTTTCTCCATCTAGGTTTTTAATTGTCTCGATCATTATGACGGTTTTCCTTAATTTCATAATCGTATGGGCTTCTGCATGATCAATTAAGTTAGATTCCCCATGCTATGAACTGGTCTAGTAGTTTTTACTTTTCAGGTAAACCTGTCTCTTGCAAATATTTCCTTCACCTGGCACCCATCATGTTTTATGGTCTTAAAATTAGATCCATCTTTTATGGGGCTTAATTTATTAATGGTCTCTTTTAGGTTCTTATAATTTATTAATTTGCAAAATTGAGGATCATTAAATAATAATTCAATGTACTGCTGTTTGGGAAGGATGTTGAAATTTACTAAATTCTTTTCTCAGCATTTGGTTTATAGGAATTGCTTTTTCAGGAATTCCAAATAAGTGGTGAATCAGTTTTCATGTACTTTGGGACAAAATTCCAATTCTCTCCTTTTTCAGGAATTGCTGGTTATGAGTCCAAATGGAATAGAATGCCTCAGACAAACAGTCACCTTTGGACCAAATTTTGAATTGGAATCCTGGAGTTTCACTTTTATTCACCCAAGCATGCTGTTAGAGTTGAATGATTAAAGATGATTTTGGTGATGATGACAATGATGCAAATTGAATTACATGAGCTGTCTAAGATCACGTGTATGATTGCATGCAGCAAATTGGTGAATGATTGTGTAACATTATGCTGAAATTGAATCACATTAGCTGCATGTCATGGGCTTAGTGTTTTTGCCTATTCTTCACTCGTGCAACACACATCTTTCCTCCTCGAGGACCTGTGCAAGCTTTTCCCAAATGAGTTAGCTAGATCGCTAAGACGAGAATGAGAAAATGTGTAGCAAAATAGGAGATTGGAATGTTGAAAACTTCACTGTACTAGAGAGTTTAACTTCTTACGCTGTGAGGAACAAAAGAGACCTCCCCCATATACAGCCTCAAGGGCTTTATATGAATGACTATAATTAAGCCTAGTGTCCACCTTTCACGGTTGGAATGTTCTAGAACCTAGATAGTTACAAAGCAAATATGGAAATTGTTTACAACCATACAAAATATCTTGTCCTTTATAAATGGTAGGAATCTTGATGAAACTTCTAGATGTAAGGAATACTCCAAGAACCTTACAAGGAATATTCAAGGAAAATATCCAAGGAACCCAAAGACTATGCAATTCTAGAGTATTCCGGAGGCTTCCCTCAAGTAACATTTTGGCTTGATAGGTTGCTCAAAGTTGTCTCAATGGAGCGAAAAATCTTGTACTTGACATGCATGTTATTTAAACCATAGTTTGCAGTATCGGTCGATACTGATACGGTTTGACATGTTCCGATCCAATACCGACCGATACCCGATACTGACCGATACTGACCGATACCTACATTTGGGGTCTCTTTTCCGGTCAATTCGGGAAAGAAAATTAAACGAAAAAGACCAATCAACAATGGCGTAAAATAATAGTAAGGTTGCAAAAGCATGTAAAAGTAGAAAACTTATCTTTCACATGTAAATCAATCGGCAAGGGTGGCTACTATTTCATTCAATTTTAAAACTACTAAAAATGACACTGAAAATACTTAAAATGATGCATATATGTATAAAATATACTTTCTAAAATGTTAACAATTTATTAATATTTATTTTCTTTCCGATACCAAAAAAATCAATACTTCGATCCGAAACCGTCGATACTGCTGATACCACCGATCCCGATACTAATAGAAATGATTCGATACCGATACTGCGAACCTTGAATTTTAAACCCGTGGATCTTTCTTATAATTGTCATTTTTTTTATTTTAGATGGACGAGGATAAAGGAAAGGCGGGCTCTATTGGAACTAAAAGTGTCTCTGAGCGTTTGGTAGAAGAGGTAATCAGAGCACTCTGAGCGTTGCATTGTTTAATTTATTTGTTATTTTATTTATTTAATTCCAGTTGATTAATCTTTCAAAATTTTAATTCTTTTTGTGCATTTTAGCCCTGCATTTTCTTGTACATCCTTTTTAGTCTTTGATCGCAAATGCCATCTATCACCGATTTCATAACTATAGGTGTTTAGCTTCAGATAAATTTCCACCTCTGCATTTTGATTTTGATCTCAATATATTGTTAAATTTACATATTTTACATGTGAGCAATCTACCAAAAAATCCTTTTCATTTCACTTGGTTATTACTTCTTAATATGTGGCCTTTATGGTTGCTTGTATATAGTGTTAAAGAATAATTATTTTTTCCTAATCAGGTGAGAGATGCTAAGATAAAAGTTCTTTCAAGCCTAAAACGAGGTTCAGAAGAAGACAACAAAACATGGAACGAATTATCTGCTACTCTGAAGGTAATTGTCTGCTCCTTTCTTTCCATCTTGTTGATGTGTTACTGTACTTTTTGATTGCATGTCAACATTTCAAGCAATGACTTGGTTTTCATTATTTGGATAAATGCACTTTTTGACACCATATGGCTATGAGGTATATTTCTGAAATCCACTTTCCTACACAAACCTACTTAATATTCTTTGCATTCTTGCTTTCTGTATTTCTTATTTTTCCAAACAGTAATCTAAAATATGCAAAAATGGAATTTTGATTCATCTTTTCTGCTAATTCGTTATATCTGAATACAGGGGGAGTATCCAAACTATACACCATTGCTAGCTAAAATTCTGGAAGGCTTAGTCTCAGGAGGTGCTGATGAAGACAAGATTCGCTACAACCAGGAGGTTACCATAATTTTTTTTACATTGATACATTGCATCGTGAAACACAAAATATATTGAGCATGTGTAGGTAGATGTTGCCTAGTAGGGCCTACAGTAGTACCCTTTGTGGGACAGAGTTAGGGCCCTTCTCACCTGCTACGATTCGTTTAGCAGAAAACCTTTTCTTAGTAGAGTAAGAGAACTTGGGATCATCGATCTCTTAAAGATTGAGATGAATCGATTGTATAAAGGACTTCACAAGATGACAAGAAGCAGTATTTGCCTCTTTGGTTAGCAGGAGTGCGATTATTACAAGTCGGAGGTTTAACCCTCCGCCTCCATGAAAAATATTTGCCTCCTGCACCACCTCGAATTGGGAGAAGTATTGCCTCCACGTCCACCTCCACCTCCACCTCCACCTCCAAATGGAGGTTAGCATACCAGCCTTCGACTCCACCTCAGCATTCAACTCCAGTTAAAGATGTGATAATATTTAGTAATTAATTTTAAAATTCTAGGGAGACTGTTCACATCTGCATTAGTGGACCAAAATTAGATATTGAAAATCCTTAGTTTCATCATGCGTGTGTGTATATATATATATATATATATATATATATGGGTCAGGATCGGGAGCCTCTCGGGGGGAGCCCTGTGTGCCTTCGTCCGTTGAATCGAGCAGGCGCCCGAGCGGCCCCCCCTATCCGACGCACTAGTGTGGTGGTGGTGGGGGGGGGGGGGCTTCGGCGAGGCTCCCGATCACTATATCTGAGTGCAGCCCTATTACGTAAAGGATTTGGCTCAATCGGACCGCGGGGACTGACCGCAATTGCAGGAACGGTTCGACTCTTTTTCATTTCTGGTTGAAAAGTAAAATTCGTTTAGTACGAGATCGCTTCATACACCTCTCGCCTATTGAAGTTTTGTTCAAAAACCTCGTATGAGAACTTGTATAAAGAAGAATTTTTCGCTTAGCAGCAGTTCTTCCATACCAACTTAGCTGTCCGGCGCTGCTATTGGCATAAAAACCGGAACACCATAGGTTGACCCAACCCAGTCCTCTCGTACTAGGGTTGGCACCTCGCAGTTCTCCCTATAACACCAACGGTAGATAGGAACCGAACTGTCTCACGACGTTCTGATCCGAATCCATATATATATATATATATATATATATATATATATATATATATATAGCTCCCGCTCGATCCAATGCACGAGGGCGGGGGGCTTCGGGAGGAACCGCTCGATCCAACGCACGAGGGCGGGTGGCTTCGGCGGAGCCCCCGCGGGATTCTTGATCCGGATCCATATATATATATATATATATATATATATATATATATATATATATATATATATATATATGGATTCGGATCAAGACGAGGGCTCCCCCCGCTCGCGTGTCCGCTCGATCCAACAGACCAGGGCGCGCGGGGCTTCAGTGGGGCTTCCCCTACGGGGCTCCCGATTCGGACCCTATATATATATATATACTTACCTGCCGACAACGCTGTGGTTCGAATGCCCGACCTCCACGCCTAATGTCCCAAGGTGTTACCACTACAACCCCCCCTCCCACCACACACACATATATATATACACACACTCAGATGGGGAGGCAGATATGCCTTTGCCTCCACAAAATCCGATTCAGATGTTGAAACTTGCCTCCATATCCGTCTCTCTCCACTAAGTTCGCCTCCAAATTCGGCCCGAGTCAGGTCGTTGGATCTCCGCAATACCCGCCTCAGTTTGCATCCCTCCTTTCTATGGTAGAATGCAAGGTTTTGCATTCTTTTCTATGTTATTCTTCGTAGTTTTTGTTTGGTAGGTTAATGATTTTTTTGTGTGAATCTCCCTTTGGACTACCTTAGGAATCGGCTGATATTTGCGAAGAGAAGGAGAGAGAACATTGTTGAAAGCGAAATAAATTATATCTTCATAAACATTTATCAATACCAAATATGTTATCGCATATACTTGTTATGATGAGGAAATTTACCCAAAACTTGTTTGGATATAATGCGTAGCACTAGGCCAGATCATTCATTCTATTCGGTTTCAACCAAACCTAAGTGCCAAAAAACGAAATCCAAAATATCCAAACCGAACCCGAATCCGGACTGAAATGAGCCATAACAGAACCAAAGCGAAAGAACTGATATAATCAATTCGGTTTATTTGATTGGGCTTTTTATTGTTTAATGGACCAAACCTAAAGTTGGGATTGTGGTTAAAATATATCAAAGAAATATAAATTTGTTAAGTAATACAAAGTAGGAGTTGTAGAGTAATTAATATATAAAGAATGGAATTAGGGTTTGGGTATCTCATGTCTCTCAGAGGCGGCATGCATGAGAGGAGAGAAATAAAAAGGTTATGTTCTAAATTTAATATATATACTATTGTCAAATGTGAGGGTATTTAGGTAATTTAGTAATTCTTATTCGGTTTTTTGATTTAAGACCGAATTGGAAACCCAAAACTGAAACTTAAATTGGGAAACAAATTTGGGTAGTTTCAGAACCGAACCTGCGCGGGGGGGGGGGGGGGGGGGGGGGACTGCTGGAGGCGGGGGCAGCAGGGTTGGGGGGGAGGGGCAGCAGGGGGATCTAGAGTTAGGTTTTTTTTTTAATGTTTTGTGGAGAGAGAATGGATGGGTTATGGCTCTGATACCATGTAGAGTTGAATAATAGGATGACTCTTATTGAAGAGAGAATTACATATATATAGGAGAGGCTAATCCCTCTCACTATTATTCTATCCGATGTGGGACTAAAGCCCAGTACTACTTAACATACTACTAATACTTAACACCTGGAAATTGATGGTCTATTATGTCTATTGAACTTGTAAGAATTCACAGCTTGTGGAGGCGTAGAAAATAGCACGGCAGGGCCAGAGCATCAGAGTATAGACCTAGGTTTCTCCTGTGGCTGACCCTACTTTGTCTCCATCACCAATGATGGTGGAGGGATTCCATCGCCTTGACCCAGTGCCCAGCCTGTTGACAGAGCCTGTTGATTGATAGTCCCATAATGTATATATCTAGGAGTATAAGCCTCAGTGGATGAGCCTTCCTTACTTCCAACTAGCTTAGACATCTAATTTGGGATACAAAATCTTTTTTGCTACTGCTTTTACTGCAGAATGTACTCTAGGGAAGTCAGATCAACCTAGCACTGGACTGCTTTCTTATTCAGTTTTCATGCTATACTAATTGGTCTATTCATTATGTGTAGTCATTGACTCATATAACCATTTGTCACCCCTAATCTCTCGGATTATCATCTTCACAGCATGTTCTTTTCCATGAGATTCTGTTTGATGCATGGTGACAATGTGATTAAATCTTCTTCTAAGAATTGGTGTCATGATATTTTTTAGTCTGTGGTACTACATTTGATATCCTGTTTTTATTATTGCTAAACCGAATCAGTATCGATGATGAAAACCCTAATATTGTTGACTTAATTATTCCTTTGTTGCAAATGCAATTGGAAGTAATTTAAAGACCAAAATGGCTTTTGAGTAACTTTGGGTTCTTTATCCACACAATCTTGAACACTGCCATTCTGTGCCGATGCATACCAAAGTTCTCACTGTGTGGTGTAGTATGTGATATAGTTCAGTCCTTGGTTCTTTGAATTTTAAGTGTGAAAATGTTGAAAAATTGTCATTTGATTTATTAGTGATTTTTTGAGTAAGCATTAAAATGGAAATGTCTATTTCAGTTTCAAATGTCGTGTTATTATTCTTTCTTTTTTCAGATTATTGCTGCAGCAATGAGGTCATTGATAGCATTGACAAAGATGAGTTAGCAAAGTGCCTTTCGGTAAAGTCTGATACTGAAGATCAAGAAGCCGAGGTACAGAACATCACCATTGGGTCTTCATACATTTGAGGGGAAAAATTTGTCTGAGATAAACCATGCATTGCAATAAAATTGAACTACTATTAGCAACTTACAGGGCTGAAATTTTCCTTTGTTATTATAGTTGCATGTTATACCTTGCATATCATTTCCCCCTGTCAACATCATTTATTCTATAAATTGGTTTTCCTAGGATGGCCGATTATAATTTTCGAAACTAATATCCTTTTGTAGACAACTAAGAAGAAGATGGAAGCTGCACGTGACCAGTTAACGGAGGCTTTATACCGGAAAGGGCTGGCACTTGCTGATGTTGATTCTTTAAAGGTGTAGTGTTATGTTATTTAAAATTTTGATTGCAGTTATACTCATGATGATGTTTGCTTATGGAATCTCAGTATCCAAGAGTAGCATCTTAGTAGAATTAATACTTTTGAACCATGTTATCGAAGTATCTGGGGTTGGTCCTCTTTTGCATGCAAAGTTGCAAACTCAAGAGTCAAATTTATTATGTAGTATAGATGGCTTGTCAGGGTCATTCTCAACATATTACTATCTCATATCATCTTGTTAGCGTGCAAACTAATGGAGTCAAATTTGATATTTGCTGTGGATACTTCTATCTTAGAGCCACGCTCCTGTTGGACATAACACTCATGGGTCATTGTTCTTGTCAGACATTTGTCAAAGAAACATGTCTACAACTTCATAATTTATATTGATTTTAGTAAGCACTTCTATGGCACATATCTTGGAGCATGTTAACTACTAGGGTTTTGTGTATGACGTAGCGTGTGAATTACTTATTCCGGATAGCTTCTATAATTAATTGTCCTCTTGTTGAACACTTTGAGAAGCTACACGAGAAGTACTCATGCTAGACACTTGTCAAACATATTTTATATATATATATATATATATATATATATATATATATATATAGGGAACTCTTTGGCATTAGTATTAGACATGCATTGATGATATTAGACATTATTATTAAGAGATGGAAGAGAGACTGATAATAATAGATCAAAGGACTAGACCGTGGAGCTTGAAAGGAGAAAACTAGCTCTTTAAAGATAAAAAAAAAAAAGACAATGGATGGAACATAGAAAAATAATGAAGATGTTCTAGAATTTTCTAAAGGCAATAGATGGATGTGTAAAGAATGGTGGTGATGAAACAAGCTATTCCAACAGGTAATTAGGGCAAAAAAGAACAACTCCAAAAAATGGAGAAATACTGAAAGAGAAATTTTCAATGAAGGAAGCTAGTTAAGCAATTGGTGAAGCTAAATCTAAGGCTTAGGATTTATATTTTCGGAAGTTAGAAACTGTAGGGTACCAAAATGGAGAGGAAGATATCTATAGGCCTGTTAAGAGTTATGGAAAGTAGTAGAAACATAGACAATGCTAAATTTATTAAGAACGAAAGAGCAGCAAGTATTATCAAAAGAAAAGGAAAGGTGGATTAAGGAAATGTTGAAAGTTATTTTCACACGTTTAATAAGAACACCCTACAAAATTCAATATATAAACAAATGAGCTAGCTCGAAGCATGCCATATTGCTATTGTCAGAAAAATTATTTTTGAAGTTAAGGACACTTTAAAGAAAATAGAAACTGAAAAAAATATAAGCTATTGAGGTTTGGAAGTTTTTAGGAGATAAATGATTGCTGTGGCTAACTAATTTACTAAACCAAAATTTCTGGACTAGCAAAATGCACGATGAATGTAGTATTTTATTACCAATATGTAAAAATAAGGGAGATATACATACAGGTACCAAAATCCTACGATCACAATGCACTGTTTTGGAGTTATGGGGTAGTTGAAGGATCTACTACAACTAATGGTAGGTCCAAACAAACTTGGATTGAGCCTGCAAAGAAAGATATGGCATTTTCTTCTTATAGAGGACATGACCCTTAGCAGAGCTAAATGGAAGAGAAGGCTCTGCTGTTAGAATTTTGGCACATTCAAGAAACTTTTGTACTCTCTTTTGATATGTGTTGCATACTAATGCAGTGTTTTCAAGCGAAAAGTGATATTGAATGCTTATTGAATGCTTACATACATTCTCATTCCCGTGCCTGCATGTGTGTTCTTAAGTTACATGAATGGTTTGCAATATCTCAGGTTGATGCAAGTATTATGTAGGAACACAGTAGATGTTATGTGCTATGAATGAATCTAAAAAGGCCTTTCATTAGTGGAGGTAGTAGAAATGATAATACATTGTAAGTTCGTGCGCCTATAGCTTTTAACTGTCTGCTTTGCTTCCTACTGTTCATTATTATTTAGTAAAAACTCTCTAAAAGAGTATTATGCATTAAAATTGTTACATTTGTTTTGTTGATTGTGATTTCCTCAAAATATCATCTTTAGAATCCAGTAAATCTTGATCGAACTATTTAACGATACTTATAACAAGAATCCCATTTATCATTATTATGTTTGAGAAGTTCTATTAAGGTAGTTCATGGTTTGACAATAAATTGCTTTAATTAACTTTCTCTGTTCTCTCTGGGCGATCAAACATACATTGATTCTCAGTCACAAATGTAGTAGTTTCATATATACCTTTCTTATCAGGCTGGTCAGTCACCTACCGAGGATTCTTCTGCACAGAGTGATCAATCAGATCTGTTTGAGGAGAACTATAAAGAACTGAAAAAATGGGTGGATGTTAAATCATCGAAGTACTGCATGCTCTTGGTGATGCGAGAGAGACGGAAAGGAAGAATTGGAATGGCATTGAAGGTAATATTTTGTGAATATAATCACTGTATAAGTTGTTGTTTTTACTTTTTTCAACGCTGCTGGTTATGTAATTTCTTTTGACCATCTGTTTATTAGCGTATTTGTTTTCTTCTTTTCATTTCACTGGAAGCATTAACTCCTATTCTCTGCATTGTGTTTACTAAGTGTGCCTTATGAAACTTTGTTTGATGTTATGGATTGTAATATAGACTTCACATGTGTTTGGAGTCAACCCACTATTTGAATTCTAAAGCTAGACAGTTATCGAAACTCTTTCTTAGCATAGTCTTGTCTAAAGCATCAAGTGTAGCTTCACTGGTGTAGCCTTCTAGGTCTATTATCGCACTGGATATGCTTGTACTCCTGTGAGAAACTTTGCTTTGCCCCAAACTAGGTTCTGCGTAAGGTTTTCTAAGGAATCATCCATCTTTTGTTTTGTATTTCTTGTAGACTTCATTTGGAACATTTTCTTCACTCAGTATCTACTATCTAGTATGGAAGAACCATTGCTGTTGGACATTCCTCACTATCATTTATTCCACTGACAAAAAAGTCGGTTGTCCTCCATAATGAGAAGGCCTCAGATTGTCAAACTTCTTGCTCATGCAGCATGCATACGTTTTTCTGGAACTAATTTGTAGGAGAAGGCATTCCATTGAAGTGGTTATGTTAGGTTAATCGGATGTTAGGTCTCACATGTTTGTAGGTTTTCTGATGTTTCTAGCTCCTCTGGCCTTGTTATATTCATGCACCGTGGTAAAATATTACTATACAACAGGATATGGTTGTAAATGCATTTTAGACAAACGGATACAAGAACTAGCCATGAATAACATTTTTTTACATTTAACATGGAATATGTCCATTTCGGGAGTAAATTATTAATTTTTTATACAACAGGACATGGTTGTAAATGAATATTAGACAGACTGACACAAGAACTAGGCATGCTTATCAACTTATGGGTACATAACAGTTTACATGGTTCAGCTGTTATCTTGCTGCTACTCTGTTGAAAATTTAATAGAATTTAGTATAAGCTATATGGCTTTGATTTTGTTTCCAACTGAACTAATAAATGGGCAATTACAATTTTTGTATCATCCTACTCCTAAACTTGGACCAATTACGATTACAATGGTGTTTACAAGGTGCTAACTTATGTGAGCTGCTTGGAATATATTACATTTTGGGTCTTTATGTCTTAGTTAATGTCCATAAACTAAAGCTCCCATAGTAGGTTAGCAGATATTTTAGGTGAACCAGCCTGAAGTCCGAACGAATACATATAGTCGATATTTTTAGCTCTTACTTCATTCTTTTCTATTTGTTTGATGATACTCATGAAAGCTATGTAGTATGTATTGTGGACCTGCTGTTGCGCCATGATCTGACATTGATCTGACGTCAACCCTCTATGTTACTGTCAAATTTTCAGGCAAGATAGCTATAAGCATGAGAAGGCCTTGCCATAAAACCTAGCTTGCCAGTTGTAGCTCATGCAACCAAAGAGCATATTCCAAGTCCATCTAAACTATAAAGAGACTAGACGAAGAGGTAAGATGATACAATCTGTTAAAGGGATACAAGAACACAAAAAAGAACAAAACCAAACCGAAAAAACGCATGTTGGGTGGGGTCGGATTGGTTCTTTTAGTCTCACAGTCTGATCTGGTTCGGTTCGATTCTTTCTTAGTTTTTAAAATTTTCGGTCCTGTTCGGAGTTGAGAAATTAAAAAAAAAAATTGTTTGGAACCAAATCAGACCGAGCGTGCTAAAACGACTTTATGAACTTAAAATCATAATTGGTGATTAACGATTTATCTCAGTTTTATATTGAATTGATAGTTGATTAGAACGTCTTCATAAATTTGGGACATGTTTGCTATGTAAGTATTTAAATACACGTGAAAAGATTTTGGGAGATTTTTAGTGCAATATTATTTAATGAGTAGAAATAACTTAACCAAGATTGACGAATTAGGTTGGTGCGGTTCTATAGGTTCGGACAGTCTAGTCTGGTTCTTAATTTAATTTTAGAGAACTGAAGTAAGAGGGTTAGGTTCGGGGTTGACCTACGTTAAAGAGTGAAGGAATGGCAATCCAAACGGTGTGTGTATATATATATAAGGAAGTGCACCAGACAGCTGCTGAGGAGGCAGTACAGGAGGATGGTCAGAACGATGTCATTAATTACCCAGTTAACGACTCAGATGATATGCATTGGCCTGAATCACTGATTTAATGTCAGTGGTCACATGGAACGTGAGGGGGGCCTGCGCCCTGGGTAGATGAAAAAAGATACGTGATGTATTGAGGAAGAAAAATTGTTGTATTAGTGCCCTGTTGGACACTAAAATCAAGACGGACATAATGTTGGCACGAAGGACACCTACCAACTGGAGTCAGATCCATAACTTGCATCTTTGCTACATGACCCGCATTTAGGTTAGGTGGGATTCTCAGAGTTGGGATGGACAAGTGTTGCACTTGTCTGACCAATTGATTGCGGTATATTTTGCTAAATAAGGAAGGCTTAAAGTTTATTCTAGGTGCAGCCTATGGGCACAATGACAGACGAAAGGTAGGGCTTATGGCATGATCTCAGCTGGCTGAGCAGAATGGTGGATGTCCAATACGGACTTCCTCTGGTCGTTATGGGAGATTTTAACGCGTTGCTCAACAGACATGAGAAGGTGGGCAGTAGAGTGGTTCCGGATTGTATTATCCAAAAAAATTAGCACCGTCTCCTTCAATCTGGCTTACAGCCTTTGGAGAGGACGGGGCATCTGTGGACGTGGCACAACAAGGCTGTCTGAAAGCGAGTGACGTGTCAGCTGGATCGGGCTTTGGGAAACCGGAGTTGGTTCGGCAAGCATCCTGGTCTGAGGGCAGAAGGGTTGATGGCAGGCACTTCGGACCACTCCCCGGTCTGCATACAACTTGTTGACCAACCGAGGTCCAATGCGAAACATTTTCGGTACAACAAGTGGGTGCTTCTCGTGGGATATAAGGAGGTAGTACGACGGGGGCTACATGCAATTGTTAGAGGAAACCTCAATTCCGGCTCGTCAACAAGCTGAAGAAGGTGAAGGCAGGTCTAAAGGCTTGGAACATGCTGGTTCCGGCCCAGAAGCTCCAAGAGGAGGAGCAACTCCTCCGGGAGGTGCAACAACAGCTTGAAGAAGACATTCTGAATGAAGATATAGCTGCAGAGGAAAGGAAGCTTGTCTAAGTTATCGACGCTATCAGGTTCCAGGAGCAGATAGAGTGGCGCAGAGGGCGAAGTGTTTATGGTTGCGGGATGACGATAGATGCTCGAAGTACTTTTACGACGATGTGAGATCACGTCAGCATTACAACCATATCAGCAAGCTTATTACTGACGACGGAAAGGAGGTAGCGGCCCCAAAGGACATCCAAGCGGAGGCAGGTATCACTCAGACTTGTACAATCAACATAATTATTTAACCATGTTTTCTAAGTTTGTTTGCAAGCGGGTGGTCACACCACACGGTAATCATGTTTTATTGGCTCTGGTGACAATGGAAGAGGTGGGAGAGATTATCAAGAGGGCGGACCCAAACAAAGCACCAGGGCCTGACGGGTTTGGCAGCCGCTTCTATCAGGTGCATTGGGAGGAGATTTAAGTTTGAAGTGCTGGAGGTGATCACAGATTTCTTTGAGAATGGCAGGATTCTACGGGAGTTGAACCATACTTTTCTCACACTTATTCCGAAGGAGGGTGCTAGTTCGCTCGCAGACTTCAGTCCCATCGCGTGTTGCAACTACCTTTACAAACTGATTACTCATTTGATGTGTCAGCGGATTGAGAGCATTATGCGGGAGCGGATTTCTCAGTACTAGGCATAATTCATCAAAGGGAGGGATATTGCTGACAACAACCTTTTAGCTCATGAGATGGTACAGAATTTTGATAAATACGGAATTTTAATAAACCAGGAGGAGACAAGTATGTTACCCGGACTCCACTTTAGGAGAAGTACTCGTGTCCACTCGATAGGACATGGGTATGGATATGAAATCCTTATTCGATCCTCCATGGTGACAATCGGAAGACCGGTAGTGAAGTAAGTTTATTTTAATGTGGTAGTGAAGTAGATAGTTTATTTTAATATGCCAAACTGGTAGTAAAGTTATTAAACCTTACAAATTTAATTACAAGATGTCTTTTTATGAAACCATGTAATTTAATTATAAGCTTAAATATATGAAATCATGCAAATTTAATTACAACTCTGTTTTTTTATGAAATCATGCAAATTTAATTAGAGATCGTCTTTTTTATGAACCGCGCAAATTTAATTACGTCTTTTATGAAGCCATACAAATTTAATTACATGATGTGCCTCTTTATGAAACCATGTTCAAATATATTTATTTTAATATTCATATTCCCGTACCCATATCCAAAATTTGGATCATTTTTATCCGAGTCCGTGTGTCCTTCAATTATGAGTTTGAAGGACCCGACTCTTGGATATGTGTACCCGTACCTAACATCCACACCCGAGTTCAGGTAATATAGGGAGACAAGGCTTGCATCAAACCGGATCTTCGGAAGGCATATGACATCGTGAACCAAAAATGTCTGCCAAATCATGCTTGCTATGGGCTTTGATAGCATGTGGGTGGCCAGGGTCCGTGAGTGTATCACAACCCCGACTTTTTCTGTGCTCGTCCGGGGGCAGTCATATGGATTTATTGGAAGCAACATGGGGATGAGGCAGGGTGACCCATTGTCGCCTTATTTGTAATTTTTTGTTTTAATTAATACAATTACCTTCTTTTAAAATATATATATTTGGAAGGCCTGGATCAGATTTGCTGCAGCGGTCTGGCATGTTTGGAAGGAACGGAACAACCGTATCTTTGAGGGGTCGGTGATTTCCACAATTGAGATTATCTATAATATTGAGCATGATGTCAGTATAATGAGAGAGAAGGCGCACCCTTGATTGCCTCTTGTATTTGTAATTTTTTGTTTTAATTAATACAATTACCTTCTTTTATATATATATATATATATATATATATATATATATATATATATATAAGAAAATTTGAGGGTAAGAAAGTCTTTCCTTTTCAGATTCCTTTTTTGTGTGCCTATCGTAATCTATTGTATCCCATCTTTATTTCTAGCTTCAACGGGCATTGCCACCAACCAGTATGTAAATCTTATATTTCTCGCTTATCCCTTTTCTTACGGACTCCTTTTGTTTTTCTCTTATTCGAAGGTCCAATGATCTTGACGATGACATTACATCCATTGTTGATCTTTCCGATAAGCAAGTTTCTCTTTTTTTTGTTATGATGAATTTTGGTTCTCTCTAGTAGGATATTTTTCTCCACGGCTTTTCACACGCAGTTTAGGAACCACGTGTACTCATCGTGCCATGTCCATGTCGTGATGGACACATATCGGACATGCCACAAACACTCAAAAATACACAAGGAACTAGATTAGGTATTGAACCATTGTCGCCATGCCCCAAATTTCACTGTCTCTATGCCGATTTAGATAAATATGGTTATGTTTTCTATAATTAGAGATTCAAACCTTTTGTTACTTATAGAGGGCGCTGCTACGACTATGGATAATATAACTTTTAATTAATACATGTTTGCCTTAACCAACATATGCACATCCCAAAATTTTACCTAGATGCCCACCCCCCCCCCCCCCCCCCCCCCCCACCGCCGCCGCCGCCGCCGCCTAGACCTTTCATGACTTTGCCACCTTGTTGTCTCGCGCCGCCTTGAAAAGCTTGGAGATTCAAATATTTTTACTCAGCTATAACACAAATAGGGATAATAAGTTTAGTAACTACATGTTTGTCTTAACCTACTGCACATCCCCGGCCTTTCAGGGCTTTGTTGCCTTGCGCCTTAAAAAGTTTGGAGATTCATACTTGAGTTGCTATGATACTATGTTAAATTCCTTGTGACTTTGGTAAGAGCACACGACCGTCGACGCAGGCGAGTATGTGGCCAGAGCACACGTGATAGCACATGGAGCATATGCACGACAGCGTGCGCCAAGCCAGCTCTGCCGCATAGCGAGGCATATCCTTTCTGCCTGCACTAGCGAGTAGCAGTCTGTTGCCCTTCCCCTTCCCCTTCCTCTTCCTCTGAGAATCCTCCTGGCAGCTGGAGTTGCGAAAGAGTTTGGGTATAGTGTTTTAATGGTTTGGGTAAGATGAAGAGAAGTATAGAGAAAAAAAGTTTGAGCTAAGGATGGCAGGGACGAGTAGTGGAGGCTGGTGTTAGAGACCAGTATTAAGTTTAGGGTGAGGCTTTTGAGAAATGAAGGGTGGTGACATTTTATTTTAGAGTGATGGTTTTAGGGTTAGGATCACCCTAGTTCTGCTACCATCTCTGTTCTAAAAGGCGGCCGCCTAGTCGGCGCCTAGTGACCGCCCGATGTCCGCCTAGTCCTCCTGACACTCGACTGTACATATTTTAGGATTTTATGTACTTATTCTACAACTTTCAGTAGATTTTTTAGATTTTATTTTATTGAATTGAATTGCCTAGATCTAGGCGGCCGCCTGGACAACCGCCTAGGCGGACTAGGTTCTAGGCGGCGGCTTCCCGCCCGCCTAGCGCCTAGTGCTTTTCACAACCTTGACTAGCATATGTTATAAACCCTGCCATTGTACCACAATCCAAAGTTTTTGTGATGGTTTAATTTGTATTTGTTCCAACAGTAGCGACACAGACCTTTGTTGACATTGGACTCCAAAATTTAAAAAAAAAGAAAAGTACAATTCGTCTTTAATCCGTGGTTTCTAATATTTTTTGTTTTGTATACAGCTGTTGTAAATCTGTTGAGAAATGCCCTTGATGTTAATCTATTTTTTGCTCTCATGTCCAAAAAACACTGTAGTTTGTAACAAGAGAATAACCTTGCCAATATTCTAAATCCTTCGAAATGTGGATTTGATGAACAATTTTGTTCTTTAGTTTGCCACCATGACATGGCATTGTTGATCCTTGTGGCAGGCACTAAATGATATGATCCAAGATAGCTCGGAGCCGCCGAAGAAGAAACTCTATGATCTAAAGATCCAAATGCTTGAAGAGATTGGGTGGGCACATGTTGCATCCTACGAGAAGCTATGGATGCATGTGCTGTTTCCTCCAAATCTTCCATTATTTTAGAAGAAACATTTTCTGTTTTTTCGTGATTAAATTGTTTCTCAATGTGCCCAAGGGATTCAGTAATAGTACCCTTGCCAGGCAGTTGATTCATTGGATATTGATGTTGCCTTCATCTTGGTCCTCTTTGGACTGTGTGCCCTGGAACTATGTATGACTTTCGATTGCTGGTACTTTGTAGCAGCAACATTTTGCTATTGCGTGTTTCTGAGTAGGCATCACTTTGCCCTCCCCATGGATCTCCTGATCACTAGCTCCATCAAGAACGTAAATTAATTGTATAGATGTGCACCGCACATGCATGCTATATTTGCACACACTAGTCGGAACATACATGCCATATTTGCTAAAATCTGTCCAACAATTTTATATTCGGGAAAGAAATATGGGGTATTTGTACTGAAGATTTTTTTTTTTTTTTTTTTTGAAATATTTACTAAGAGAGATGAAACGCCAAATGGTATGATGGGGAGCCAACTCAAATGGTGTCCCATAGGGGATAGAAAGCGGATGGTACTAGAGTTGGCGTCCCCTAGGAAAAAGAGAAAGAGGCAACTTCACTGGCTATATATATATATATATATATATATATGTGGGTGTGGGCCGGTTCTGAGATCTTTTAGGCCCACAGTGGAAACAAATTGTGCTCTTCTTTTTTTATAAATGTCCAATCTTTCAATAAAGAAATTTTATTAATGATAATGAAACTCTAAAAAAGTACATGACTATAAAAGAACATAGTCCAATCAGAGGACATAAGACCAACAATGTGATTAAAATTTTAATAACCTCTTCTACCATTTTTTTTTTCTCCTCTGTGCTTGTTTCCTAGGAAACATTTAGTCTAAACTTTATGCTACAATAATACACAGACTCTAAAGTAGCTTAACCAAATATAACTAATAACAAAAGTATGACAAATATTAGCAAAGCACAAAAAAAACAAGTCAATGATCTACAAAATTAGAATAATAATAAAGTCATTCAAGCACGGATAGATAAAACCTGGAAGGCTGGATTGTTCACACTTTAGCAATCAATCTTGGAAAGTGAGCTTAGCAATTAACCTAGATAATTTACAGATTAGAGTTCACTATGAAAAAAATGAAATTTACATACTAAAGTTTACTATGGAAACATAAAACTTTAGAAGACTGTCAAATTACTATGGAAACAATGATGTATTTCATTATAACTTGTTCAATTAAGATCAAATTATGATGTATTATTAGTAGCAATGCTCAATTTTTTTAATAATCTTAGGTTGTCTGTGTATTTGACTACTTCCTCTTTAAACCTGACTAGAAGGGAAAAGAACTGCCAAATCAGAATTAGAAAAAGCTGCTTCATGGCAAACTTCTTTTTCACCAGTCAATATTGTACCAGTAAATTTAGTAACCGAAGTTCAGAAAATGGTAAACTGCATGCTCTTTTGCATAAGGTAGATCCTATTATTTTACGGAAAATTTCAGTCAGAGCACAAAAGTTTAATATATTTATAAAAAAAAGCATAAAAGTTTTCAAATTTACAACAAAAGCATTAAGACGCCCTTTGTAAGGGCGTTTTACACTTTTCCGTTGACGGAGTTAACGGCCGGTCACTGACTTTTAAAAAAATAAAATAAAAAGGTAAAACGCCCTTTGTAAGGACGTTTTGTAATTTTTTATAATTTTTTTATTAATATTTTATCTCTCCCGTTCATCTCTCTGTAGGAAAAGAAAAAAAAATATTTAAAAGAAAAAAAAATAAAAAATTAATAAAAAATTAATAAATTAATAAAAAAATTAAAAAAAATTAAAAAAATTAAAAAAAATGTAAAACGTCCTTTGGAAGGGCGTTTTACATTTTTTTAATATTTTTTTTCGGAAAAAAATAAAAAAATATAAAAATATAAAATATTAAAAAAAATTAAAAAAAAAATGTAAAACGCCCTTGTGAAGGGCGTTTTACATTTTTTTTATTTTTTTTTCCCGGAAAAAAGATTAAAAAATTAAAAATAAAATAAAAAATTAATAAAAAAATAATAAAATTTAAAAAAATTAAAAAAATTAAAAAATTAAAAAAAAAATAATTTTAATATCTTTCTCTCCTCTCTCTCCCCTCTCTCCTCTCTCTTCTCTCCTCTCTCTCCTCTCTCTTGTCCGCCCGCTCCCCTCTCTCTCCTCCTCTCTCCTCTCTCTCTCCTCTCTCTCTCTCTCTCCTATCCTATCCTCTCCTCTCTCCTAGTCAAAGTAAAAAAAATTTAAAAATTTAAAAAAAATGCTTGAACTTTCTCACCTCTCTCTCTCACACTCTCTCCTCTCTCCTCTCTCCTCTCTCTCTCACACTCTCTCCTCTCTCCTCTCTCCTCTCCCAACTTTCCCAAGAGCCGGTACTACCGGGAGCGCTTCTCCGACTGCCTCGGCGCTTCTCTTTTTTTTTTCTTTTTTTTTCCTAGCGCTTCTCTGTGATTGATTTCTTCAGCATGAAATCTTGATTATCTTCTCTGTATGCTTGAACTTTACTGTATTATGTAGTGTTAATTAGAAGTGAGAGGAGAGGAGAGGAGAGAGAGAGAGAGAGAGAGGGGGGGGGGAGAGGAGAGTGTGAGTGTGAGTGAGAGAGAGGAGAGAGGGAAGAGGGTGGTCGGTTTTCTCTTTTTTTGTAAATTTGACTAGGAGAGAGAGAGAGAGAGAGGAGAGAGGAGGAGAGAGAGGGGAGCGGGCAGACAGGACAGAGGAGAGAGGAGAGAGTGTGAGAGAGAGAGGAGAGGAGAGACTGTGAGAGAGAGGAGAAGCGCTCTCTTTTTTTACTAATTTTTTAATTTTTTATTATTTTTTTATTTTTTTTCCCGAAAAAAAAATATTAAAAAAATGTAAAACTCCCTTCCAAAGGGCGTTTTACATTTTTTTTTTAATTTTTTAATTTTTTTAAAAAATTTTATTAATTTATTAATTTTTTATTAATTTTTTATTTTTTTTTCCTTTAAATATTTTTTTTTTCTTTTCTTAGAGAGAGATGAACGGGAGAGATAAAATATTAATAAAAAAATATAAAAAAAATACAAAACGCCCTTACAAAGGGCGTTTTACCTTTTTTTTTTTTAAGTCAGTGACTGGCCGTTAACTCCGTCAACGGAAAAGTATAAAACGCCCTTACGAAGGGCGTTTTAATGCTTTTGCTGTAAATTTGAAAACTTTTATGCTTTTTTTATAAATATATTAAACTTTTGTGCTCTGACTGAAATTTTTCGAAGTTTTATTATCTTGTTCTTATATATAGGTTTCAAGTTCAGTCTAATCAAATGATGAAATCTAGAATAATAAAATTTTGAGAAATTTTGAGTTACCTTCAACTTTTTTACCATATTTAAGGGTACATCCTACATTTTTTAAATAATGTACATGTTCTCCCATATTTGACGAAATTCGTTCAGAATTAACGGTCAACTATTTTGACAAAAAAAATTTGATGAAAATGTCCCTCTCTATTTTCTTCTTCCTCTTCCTTCCTCCTCCTTCCTCCCGCCGCTACCACCTGCACCCCACTCCCACCCTCCCCGCCACCCGCCCCCTCCTCCCTGCCACAGCCTCCCCCTCCCCCCCCTCTCCTCTTCCCTCTCACCCCTCTCCTCCTCCCCCCCCCCCTTTCTCCCCCGCCGTCGAACCCCCCCCCCCCCTCCCCCGTCGTCATTGCTATTGTTGCAGTTGTATATTTGAAAAGATCTGTTAAAAGCAATCTTTTTACATGCCTCAATGTGTGTGATCTTATTTGCGTACTCTGTTGCATATGCTCTAAAGATTATCATTATGCCTAGGCCTTGTGCACGCGCGGCCTACGCGTGCACGACATCACGCCCGGGGGACGATTATCGATTGGGCGAAATCGATGCGTGACATATTGGGGGGCGAGCGCGGGGAGGGGGGACGGCGGCGGTGTCGGGGAGGGGGTCGGGGTTGGAGACAGGGGGCGGCGACAGTTACGGGGACGGGGGGAGGAGGAGAGGAGTGCGAGGGAAGAGGGGAGGGGACGGGGCAGCGACGGTGGAGGGGAGGGGAGGGGTGGGGAGGGAGGGCGGCGACGGTGGGGGGAGGGGAGGGGGGGGCGGGGTGGGGAGGCGGGAAGGGGGAGGATGGGGTAGGGAAGAAGACATTGAGGGACATTTTCGTCAAAAAATTTGGGTCAAAATTGTTGACCGTCATGACTGGACGGATTCCGTCAAAAATGGGAGGTCTTGTACATTATGGAAATAATGTGAGGTG